>VCCN01000387.1:28562020-28581675 GCA_006491835.1 Architeuthis dux
AATGATTGTCAGAAACTAGTATTTTTAGGAAGAGATATTGTTTTTCTTGTATCATCACTTGGGATTTTTAACACTTACTATTCAAATGTTTTGTTTTAGGAATGTTCTTATTCCGCTAGATAGCTTATGATAAATATTTCTGTATTCTCCTACACATAGGCACACACCTTTTTACTATATTCTTCTGTATGATGATACATTTTTCCTTCTTCTCCCCATTATTGCTGATCAATTTATTGGAATTCCATCATGCTGGTTATGAGTTATTTCCCTTGCCTCTGATGTCCAAAAATCAATAGATTGATTGGTCAAGATAAAAAAAAAGTGTCTGATATTATTGAAACCGAATTCACTATCAGAGTTTGTCAGTTACAAGTGGCTCAAATCTTAAAATAAAACAAAAATGAAATAGAATTAAAAAAAATAATAATAATAATAATAATAGTAGTAATGATAAAAAATGATGTTAATCAAAATTGTGAGAATAATGCCCAGAAGCCCTAATACATTAGTCTGATGTAAAAGGCTGATAAGTTTAGATTGAAAATATTTCAGTTGGGTATGGTGATGTTTGGTGGTGGTTGTTATGTCCCTTACTCCTTTCCCCAAATATTGCTCAACTGGCATTAAATGATTCGCTTGTTAACCTCATTGCATACTCGTGTTAGAAACTGTCAACCCAATCTGTCACCAAAACTGTCAACATGGGTTTCTTTCAGTTTTCAAGTTGGTCTGCCTGCCTGGCTATGTCTGTATCACGTACAGACCGCAGCAATGGAGGTAGAGGGCTGAAAATATTAAAAGAAATTACGCCTTATTATGTCTAGAAAAAAAAGTTTTGTTTATTTTAAATTCCCCCATAAGTTTTTAGTTCATGCTAAATTGATCCCTAGTTTGTGCCCGCTTGTTTTTTGAAAATTCAGACTTTTTAGTGATCTAACAAAAGGTGAGAAAAGTAACTTATTCATTGATCACCCCCAAAACGGCATGCTGCCAAAAGATGTTGGTAACATGACTGTTTCTATGGAATGACTAAGCAGGCCTGTTTTTGTTTTGTTTGGGTGACTTGTTGAATTATTTGTGTCTCTAACTTGTCCTTTTTACTTTGTATTGTTTTTTGTTTTTTTCTATTTCCATAATTGTTTTCCAATTGTCTGATTAGACTTTATCATAAAGAGAGGTTGGATTGGGTGAAAGTAGAACTAGTAAACTGATGTAGGCCAACGAGACACCCCCACCCCCCCTCCATTTCTTCCATCAGTCGTTTGTTCTTTATATCTTTCTCTCTTTTATTTATTTGCATTTAAATTTTTTTATTTTTTGTTTCTCATTCTTATTAGTTTTGTTTCATTCAACCTCATTTTTTTCATTTCCTTTTTTTGTCGTCATTCTTTCTATCTCTGTTCATATGTTTTTCTTTATCTGTTTTTTCTTTCCTTCTCTATTTGTGCACTTTAAAAAAAATTCTTAGATGATCTTGTTCCCAATATCAGCCACATATATCCATCATTTGTGGCAGGTGAATTCCTACTACTCCTCTTCTCTCCATCTTTTTCTCAAATCATTGCCTTCATTAGGGGTGGTGGGGGTGAGATGGAATGTACATCACTTCCTCATGCTTCTATCCACCCTTGTCTTTGCTTGCAAATTATTCTTTTTTCTTCCTTTTGACAGCTTCTGTCCAGAAATGAAAAATTATTTGAAAATAAATATACCTCCTCCCCAAACTAGTGTACCTCTACCACTACCATTCAGGGTTCTAGAATGAATAAGTGGCTAGCCATATCAAATCTTTGATGGCCTTGTCAGTGAAAGATTTAATACTGCATGAAATAAAAAACAATCTTTGATGATAATGAGAATAAGAAAGTGCTAATTAAAAAAAAATAATTAAAACAAATCACCTACATGAAGTGTAGGTAAGGTTGCAACATTCTAACAGGTTTTCACTTAATAAAAAAGATAAATCTTGAAGTACAATCCTTTTCTAAAGAAAATGCACAAAAGTAACATTGAGTACAAATAATTTATCAATTACTCTGCAAAATGTTCAATAATATATAATTGCAAGTGATTGGAGAATCACTTAAATGAGGAAATCTATTTATATAAAACAACTGGCTCTGTTTGTCACTGTGCACGCCCCCCCCCCTCATAAACATTGGCACAACTCAACAAAATTTGGTATGCATACTTAGTGGACCTAGAGGAAGAACTTGGACTATTTGGTTTTTGAAAAGAGATTTTTTAAGGATTTTAAAGGGGATGTTCTATTTACAATGTAACCTTAATGCTAAACTGAACCCTTACTTTCCATTCAATATACTTATACATATGGTTTATGACCTTCTTCAGGAACATGCTGAAAACCACCTGATGAGGCTGCTTTTTAGCTGGTGTGTTATAAATATGCATAAAGAAAGAGATGTTTACAAAATAACTATTTTAAAGATGTAAATAAATATCAATGAATAGCCCATTGTTTGCTAATTTTTCTGGCTCAGTTTATTTTTAAGCCCTTGCTTGTCACTATTCATAAATAAAACCATAAAGCAAGATTTATCACTCATTTTGATTTTAAAAAAGAACTACAATCATATCCATAATTAGCAAATTGTTTATAAATAGAAATTTGTCGAATTTTTATTATATGAAAATTGATTAAATGTTTTAAAATAGAACAATTGTTAACCTGGTTACTGAATTTATGTCCTCAATTATAATATGCACTAGAAATGTTTTTTTGATTTTAAAATTGTTTCTTTGTTAAATCTACGCACTACCATGTTCACCTTAGCAAAATATATTTCGACATTAGAATAAATTGGAAAGACCAATTAGATACTATAATTGTAAAAAAATTAATGAATTATTACATAACAATAACTCCAGTGTTGTTGTCGATAATGTTATATTCTCTTATTTGATTATACAAATCTACTCATTGAATGATTTTGATTATTTTCAAAAAATCACTGTTATAATATTACAAATTATGTATTATAATGTTGTAAACAGAATGACTTGAAAAGCTGCGAAAGACATAAAAGTGCTCTTTGAACATACTTTCTTATATGGAACATCATGTAGTGATGATAACATAATGTTTTCCCTATGTTTGATAAAAGCTCATAATCATGTCTTGATGTATAACAAATGCATGTTTTCAAAAATAACTATATTGCTACAAATTTTGTACAAGTTTATATTTATTGTTTCATTAAACATTTTGTGTGGTAATGTGTTCTTTCATTTCATAAGAATGTTGTTAATGAAATTTCTAAAATCATTGATATAAACAATATTTCAGTGCACACCTTTTAAAGGAAAATGTAAAAATTATTTATTATAACAGTAGACCAAGTGTTTTTTTTTTCTCAATTCTGGTTGGAGTGTTAATATAACCTGAATCTTCCTGATGCATTTTTTTAATGATTCATAGGGTTATTCATTAAGCTATTCGTGAATTAATGCTTTTATTGGGAGACTTTATACCACATACCGAAGCTAATTGCCTTTTGCTTAAATTTAATAATTTGTATGTTATTTTCTTAAAGGTGTTTTTCTTTTTCTTCTCCTAATGTCTCTTTGCTATGAAAATTGTATTAAAATTTTTGTGATGTAGTGTTAATGCCGGGGTATTGAGTGTAATTCTTATGGGAAGCTTTTAATGGGATTATATAGAAGTATTTAGCCAGGCTGTTTCTAGTGTCTTTGCCTCTATAGACTAAACTATTCCCTGGCAGTTAAAACCATCTATGGTAGAAAAGGGTTACATAATTGTCCCTTAATACATAGCTGATATCCTTGTATGAAATTCTAAATGTTAGGAACTGGAGTGACAGCATAAAGTACCAATTGTGTTGGCTGTCAAGAAGTGTCTATCTATTAGTTGCACTGTATTTCTTTTTTTCAGTACTTTGGATTGAACACAGTATCTACATCCTTCAGTGTAAATTTAAAAAAAAATTGTCAATCATTACCGTTCCTGTTTCCATATAGCCGCTGATTCCACTGATAGTGGAATCGCCTGATTTGTCGGCTGCTGCTGATGGCAGCGAATTTAAAAAGCTAAAACACTAACCCTAACCCTAACTATCCTAAACCCTAAAAATAGCAACCGCAACCCTAACCCTAACACGAACCCCAGCTAGTCTCTTGAACCACATGAAATTGCCCGATATCAGTAGACCACTTAAAAAATGAGGAGAAAAACTGAAAACGCTGTTCTGAGGAATCTTCTTGTCTCTTTCTTTGACTTTAAATTTGCCATCAGCAGCAGCGGAGGACTTCTGTAGATTCCACTATCAAAACAGCTGAAGCGGCGGCCATATGGAAACAGGAAAGGTAATGATAGCCAAAAAGTTTCTTGTTTGATTTGGGAGCTGTAAAATATAGCAAGATCTTTTATCTGTTTAGTCCTCTGTGGTTTTACTTATGTACACCACATGCAGAGGAGATATATATATATGTGTGTGTGTGTTGAGTAAAACCTTTTTATTGCCTTTAAATATTTGCATATTCATTAAATTTGTAAATGAATCATTGTTGAGTCTAGTGTGTGTGTGCAGTGATTTGAAGAGGAAAAAGGGGTGCAATTTCATGGAGTCTGCTTTTCTTAATTTCCTCTTACTGTTGAAATATCTTATCAATTACGGACAAGATTGAATCAGAATCAGTTGGAAGATTGTGTAGAGGTTCTGGCTTTAGCTAGATTTATCTCAATTCCTTGCTTTACAATCATGTAGCGCTCTTGATTGAATTGGAATCAAAGATTTACTTATGAAATCAATGTCTGTACTTTAATTAATGCTATTCAAATGCTCTTTTATATCCATGTTATGTGTTCTTCAGAAAATAATGACTGCTAAATGTGACGGTCGATACATAACGTTTAATTTTCTCTGAAATAGCTTTAAATTGCAAAAGAATCATTTTCTGTGAGTATCAATTCTGTTAGTTTAGTAAATGTTGCAGGATGTGTGTGTTCAGGTATGTATATGTATATACACTGACAGAAAATAAAATTACAACACCCTGAATATGTGTTTCAATTTACTCAAGATTTGTAGGTGAACGAGTTGGGCGTTGTCCCATACATGTTCAATGGGGGACAAGTCTGGCAATCGTGCCAGCCAGGGAAGTTGTTGAACAATGTGCGGAGCATGTTGAATAGCACGGGTATCCTGCTGGAACAGCACATCGCCTTCCTGTTGCAGGAATGCCAATAGAACAGGTTGAACAATGTTCTGGACTTAAAGGTGAGCAAGAGTTG
Source organism: Architeuthis dux (assembly GCA_006491835.1). Taxonomy (NCBI): domain Eukaryota; kingdom Metazoa; phylum Mollusca; class Cephalopoda; order Oegopsida; family Architeuthidae; genus Architeuthis; species Architeuthis dux. The sequence continues at coordinate 28,567,296 of VCCN01000387.1, forward strand.
TAACTTATGGCATCCGACACCATGATGCCAGGGTTTGGGCCTGTGTGTCATGAGCGAATACACTCTGGACGATGTCGCTCCCCAGGTCTATGTTGCATATGCAAACAACCATCTCTCGCATGAAACAGAACCTGCTCTGATCACTGGACACTACAGAGCGCCATCCAATTGCCCAGCTGATCCTCTTGCGACACCACTGGAGATGTGCATGACAGTTTTCTGGCATAGTCCTGCTGGAAGTAAATGATTCCAAACGGTCCGTGTTGACACTCCTGGGGCCACATTTGCTCTGATCTCTGCTGCGGACGGCGTGCAGTCTGCCACTGCTGCCCTTAGAATGCGTTGATCTTGGAGAGTGTCTTTACCACATGGCCATCCAGAACCTGGTCTACAGGTGTAGGAATTTTCATTTGACCACTGTTGCCAACATCAAAGGATCACTGACGCGTCAAGTCCAACATGCACAGCGATTCTCGAAATGACCATCTATCCTCTCAAAGACCTACGATCCGATCCCTCTCAAACTGCTCTAATTGAATAAAAGGAGCACATGCGCGTGTCTGGCATGACACTTGCTTGCACTGGACTCGTTCACCACAATGAACCTTATTGCAGCATGTATCACTGTCTAATGCTTTGACACAGACAGTACACTGTTATTTTTTGTCAGTGTGTGTGTGTATATATAAGAATGAAGATATTAAAAAACTCACTTGTAATCAATATTTGATGCCTAAACAAAAGAATTAAAATTTGGTAATACAGTGTATTCCGCTTAATAGGACCAAATCGGGACTAATGATTTTGGACCCAATAACAGGCTGGTCCGATTAACCAAACAAGGAAAATAGTTTTCTATGAAACAATATTTATAGAAAAGTTTGGTTACTTCACATTCAACTTCAGTCACTAGCTAAAAATATTTTTAAATTTTTAAAATATATTTTTAGTAATTCTATCAAATCTTATTTCAAAAATGATAATTCAGTAGCATTGTTGATTTATCCAAATAAATGGTTGATTGGTCATACTAAACCAAGCAAATTAGTGATGATTCCATACGTTTGAATCGGTTCTCACAAAATTGGTCCTATTCTGCTGCAGGTCCTAAAAACGATGGTCCTTTTAAGTGGAATCCACTGTATTTTGTAGTTAGTCTCCATCAGTTTAAAAGATATGGAATTGGCTTGTTTGCAGTTTTCAATGTCAAGAAGAAGAAAAAAGGAACAATAAAATGCAACATGTGAAAGTTGTTATAATCCTCATTAATTTTAGACTGACATTCTGGGGAAAAGATGAGGAAGGATTATTTGTTAAAAGGACAAGACGCAGGAACTTTATTTGAGATATAGAAAAAATAATTTAAGAAAATATATACCTTGTCCTTCTCCCAGATATTTTGTTGCTCCTGGGAAAAAAATGTTTGAGGAGGCTTAAACTAAGCAACCAGAAATTACTGGAAGCTTAACACAGTTGTTTTAATGGAAGATGATATACTCAAGAATTGAACAGTTTCTCTTGTTACAGTTGATAATTGATTAGATAAATGTTTTTCTTTCTTTTTCTTCCCAAATCAAATGTTATATAAGAGAAAGGAAAATACACTTCTAGTTAAAATATAGCTACCATTTATGCACACATGAATATGGAAATGGTTAATAGAAATTTTTTAACATGTAGGTAAAGACATGTGGTGTCAATCGAAAAAAAACAACAACTTTATCATGCCTTTTAATGCTCAGACTTTCTTTGGTTTTGTAGGTATTGATGATGATGATGATGATGATAACAATAATAAATAAATTTTTAAAAAAGTAAAAAGCATGGGTCTTTGAAAAAGTCCTATTCATATTAAGTAACTGTTAGTGACACCTCAACCATCTCCGTTCCTGCTTCAATTTGTATTTCCATGTTTCCCTGAGGTGAATTGTACTCAGGCTTGTCTCTTCTGCAGAAAAAAAACTGAATGTCACATATGCATACAAACAATGACATTAACTTCTTTTATACATATACATATATATAGTGTGTGTGTGTATAAACAAAAAGAATTGTTGATAAAACATATTGAAGGACTAAAAAATAATGTACACCAAACACTTCAAAACTATAGCAAAAAAGTAAAAATGAAAATCAATGTCCCTTTGATGTTAAACTTCAAAGTGAAAATCTCCAGTCATTAATTCTGTGTGACTGGTTTTGATTGACAGTCTAAACCATTTGACAACTTTCTGTGCCTGCAGTGCAGTTTGATGTAGGGGTGACTGAGGATTGAGAGAGAGAGAAAAGAATTTGAGAAATAAGTAAAAAAAGATCTCCTGTTGTCTTCACTACTTCTCTCTTTATCTCTACCTCCTCCCTGTCTTTATATGTAGCTTAAAAATATTATGGGATGACTGATGCATGGAGTGGGTTTGAGGTCTCTTAAAGATTGGCAGGCAAAGAACATGAACAGAAAAGTTCAACCCTAAAAAAAAACAGAACCTAGGTTGTTGTGTTAATAGGAAAAAATAGATAAAATAACTAAATTATGTAATTAATTGACTATAAAAATTAGTAAGATTGTAGCTCTAAGTTGGGTATTATCATATAACGTTTCTTTTTTTAAATTTTTTTATGACATTCCTACATAAATTATAAACAAACATTTCTGTTCATAAATTTGGGGATGTCCCATCAATTTTCTATGTTAGCTTTTATGTTAGTCAATTTCTACAGAATTGGATCTGGAAGTGTTTGCAACTACAAGTAGGATTACTTTGCCAATTTCTGGGTTATGAGAACTTCAAAGGTCATCATTATCTATTCTCAGGCAATTTTGTCTTATTTACTAAAACATAAATATGGATTAGAATAAACAAATAGAATAGAGAAAAGTTGGTGAGATGAGGATTTCAGTTTGCATAAAATTTACTTCTGCTAATGAATTTGCGGGTGGTATATGTATTCAATGGGGTGTGTCTGTCCACACAATATCTCCAAAAGTTCTCAATTAAATTTTGTGAAAGGGTAGGCCATCAGCTAAGGAAAAAGTGATTAAATTTTGGGGTGGATCCATGTGCAGTTACTTCCCCTGCATCGTAACTATATGTCCATACGATATTTTCAATTAAATTTTATGGAGGGGGGGGGGCAATTGGTTACGGAGAAGTGATCGAATTACAGTGACCTACCCTGCATTGTAGCTATATATGAACTGATTTTCATTCAGTTTTTAGTGACAATGGTGTTGGCAAAGGTCTGCTCTCTCTGAGTGCTTTCTAGTTTTATTTTAGTAGTTGCCTACAAAATCCTCTTTTCTGTTCTTTTGGTGAAAACAAAATTAGAATAAATGTTTCATTTTGGGTAATGTGTGGTAACTATCAAGATGACAACAATACTATAGTTTTTTAAAGTCCCCTCATTCAGGAGCATTCTTGTTAACAGTTCTAATTTAAGGCCTAAGAACTTATGTTACCTCCTGTTACTAAAGATGAAATGTTGTATTAGATCTTCCCTACTCAACATATGAGATTTCAACATTAATCTCAAAAGACTTGTGTACTGTTTATTTTAATTAAACTCATTAAAATTAACACTAGAAAGCACTAAATGAGTGCCTACCTTTGCCAATGCTATTGCCACTAAAAACTGAATAATCAGGTTACAGATCCCAGACTATTCCATGACAAAAGCTGTAATAATTAATCATCAGATATAAATATCTTCAATACTTCAATGTCAAGAGGTTTGTCAGTCTTATTGCTGTATTGATTGTTTTAACCTAAAAAGGTTAACAAAATTGCTGATAGTGCAATAACTGTGATTGCACAATCACACAAAAGTGCTGACAATGCAAGTGTTTAAATGTAAAGCTTGTTCTAAGTTTAAGCTCCAGTAAACCTGATTGTAAACTCTGTAGTCTAATATATTAGACTACTGAATTTAAAATTGGGTTTAATTTGAAATTAGACTTCTGAGTTTGATAGACCTACAAAAGGTCTATTAGAATTGATTGCAAAATACACTGAGTCTATTAAGTTGTTTTTTGGTCAGTGACAGCTGTTATTTTGATCAAGAAAAACAAAAAAGCTGCAAATATCTCCTTGTGCTTTATTTTCTTGGTGCTTTGTCTCCAGCACCTTTCTCTAGCGTTTAAGTCAGAAGCAAATGGATTCTTGGTAGATATAGCCACTTTAAACTGAATCCCTGCTGTGCTCTCTACTGCACAGCAATTACCACAAGGGTCTCTACAAATCAGCAATCATGAATTTGTTCTTTATTGAGTAATTTCCAAACTTGGTGGCCTGATGCCAGATTCATTATAAAAACAAGAAATTGAGCTAAATTTTCAAATGGAAACCGACAGATGATTGTCTTAAGAATTTAGATGATTTCATGCTGGTTTTTAGGAATTACAAATCAAGCCACTAAGTTGACTTGGTCTTTTAGAATTCCATTTTTACTGCAGTTAGATATTCATATACTTGTAAAATCCATGACATGCATATCAGATTATATTAATTATTGAAAGAAAATTATCTCACTCACATGTCTCTCTTTTCACCCTACCTTATTTGCTGTTCTCGTTTTCTTAAAAATCAAAAATTAGCCGCCTATGTCTATGAATGATGCCTTTGTTTTTAAAATTTTTTAAATTCCTTGTAATTCTGTGTTACAAAGTCATCAGCCAAATAAATGAAAGAAAAATCATTTGCCAAGATCACAAGTTTCTGCATTTCTAGTCAGCTCCTCTCTGTTTGAAGCTATCATGGATTTTTGGTTTGTTCATAACCACAGCCATTCAAATACACACCCCTAACATATATACACTTTCTTACATTCTCATTTGTAGACACACACAAACGTACCTGTAGATTTTTCAGATGTACTTTTGTATTCGTAATGTAAAAAGGGTAATATATCTATTTTTATCTCTACATCCTTGTATGCATATATATATATATGGACTGAGCACAACATCAAGCTCAGCGTCTTCCGCAAAGCTACCAACAAGAACGACAACATATATATATATATATATATGCACAAATAAATTTAAGACAAACCAAGAGTGTATCTATAAAAGAGATCATTATTGTTTTTTATTCTTTCATTAAATCTTTTGTGTAATGCGGACTGCAGTTTCAAACGGGTTTCATTGTCAATACATATTTGGGAAGTGAGAGAGACCAAAATTCAAAATTCTAGCATCATGTAACTATGTTAAATAAACATGTTCAGGACCTAGTTAGTACATGTGTTCCTTTATTGGCTGATTGAATGTGTGAGTAGGCGTGAGTATGATTATATGGGCGAGTTAGTGCAGGAGAGGTGTGATATATGCCTGTTATATTGAGGATGGCCTGTCTGGTTAGTGGTGGACAGTTATCAAGTTGGCTGCTGACCCCTGCTGTTAGGAGATTAATGTCATTAGTCAATGTGAGTATTAGGAAGTGTGAGTGTGTTCTGTGTAAAAGTATGTATGTGTGTGTATAATATACACACAAAAGATTTCAGTGGCATCCTATTGATTTGAAACAAGTAAACGTTGTGATGGACAGATTGCATTTTATATTAGTTCATTTGTTTGTTATTTAGTACATTTTAGTTTTCCACTTCAAGTAAGTCATTTCGTGCCCATTCTTATTAATTTTGTCAATAACATTTGTCTCTTCTAATTATTTCTCTAGCGTCCTCCAATCTCCACTTCCTGCTTGAAAAAAAAAGAGGGGGTGGTGGTGGTGGATATAGCCATAATCATTAGTATGTAATTATTTGTTTTCTGTCTATTTATAGGTTTTGCTTGTATGCCTGTCTAAGCATTTATATCTGTATATATTTTGGTGCATGTGTAAGAAAAGAGGATTACAAGTAAAAATAAGTCAGTACATCTGTACCTGCATTTTTTATATATATAATATATATATAACACAGGTGTGGTTAGTCACGCAATATAAACTGTCACATGACCAATGTCTTTTGGCAGCATACTGTGTTGGGGGTGATCAATTGAAAAAAGGGGTACCAATGAATAAGTTATTTCTCTTGCCTTTTGTGGGGCAGTGATCACTAAAAAAAAGTCTGAATTTTCAAAAAACAAGAGTGAATGCTGCCTTACACAAAATAAGTGGTCAATTTAGCATACATCACAAATTGAACCCCCGACTAAAAACCTATTTCGGGCAGGAATTTTTAAAAAACAAATTTTTTCTAGACATAATATGGGGTAAATATTTAATTTGTCAGCCCTCTAGTTCCATTGATGCAGCCTGTATGTGTGATACATACATACATACATACATAGCTAGACAGACCAACTTGAAAAATAAAGAAACCTATGTTGACAGATTCTAATATATGTGTCTGTGCTTCCCTTTATCTGTAAAACAATGGCAGAACAGTGAAAAGAAAGGGGAAAGTTGAATTGGTTTTGTCTACTTCCAAGCGATTATGCACTGTAGTGTTTTGAAGAAACTATAATTTCATGACAAACTTGGCTGTAATGAATTAAGTCTTTATGAGAATCTTTCCCATTTTCTTGTTGTGTACTGGTGGGTAGGTTGGAGCATTACCATCTATACTGGGAATTTTACAATGTTGTGATCTTTTGAGAAACTTATTTATCTTTTGTAAAGATTCAATATGAAGTAGATAAATGGAATCTGATATCACAGAGCACTTATCATTTCAATAGTGTATTTTCATGTGCTGGTATGTTGTACCCTTTTATTCAGCCTTTTCTCTGTGTTTTCCTACTCCATTAAAAATGAGATGATGCAGTCCATTTGTACTCATGTGGCTACTATGCATATGTCCACTTCTCTATCCATATACACATTTGTGTATGTGTGTATATCTTTGTATTTATCTGTGCGCATGTATATGTAAATAACTCTGTATAATAGTATCTATGCACATGCTGTAATGCAATATTATTTCTTAGATTTTATTTTGTGAATGCAAAAGTTGTCTGTTTAAAGTTCACTCTCATCATTCACTTAAATTGAAAGACACCACAACCTAAGTGCAGAAATTAATGTCGCCTTTCTGCTGAAAATTTTAAAATTGAAAATCTTTAAAAAAATATCTAAAGAGTTCAGGTTTTGGAATATTTTAAGGGAAACCTGAAAAAGAAAAGAAAAGCAATATTGGATTTTTGGATCCATTTTATCATGTGGTAACCAAAAGAGAAAAGTTCAGAGTTGCAAACTGCTAATAACTATTTCCCCACCATTCCCACACATTAGTGTTTCAAAAAGCATGTTGATATTTTTTACTTTAGTGTCTGGTTTAATCAAACTTACTTTTTCAATGCTAATGTGGTACAGTGTTGCTTAATTTTAATGATTTAGTCAGGCTATATCAGTGTGTGATATGTTATATCCCAATTAATTTATAGTTACCATCTCTCTGGTACAAAGCAAAAACTACTGTTTTGGGCTTATCTCATATTAAAATACTCTGTTTGGAATTATTTTATACATAAAATTGTTGAAAAGAAAACCTCTCTCCTGTTTACAAAATGTAAAAGTGCCTAGCTATTCATGCTTATAGTCATGTCTAATCTCGTTATGTACAGTTTAAGTAATGGAAGTATATTTAGTGTATTAAAGAGACAACTTTTTGTGAATACAAATTACTCTCCTCTTTATTTTATTCTCTTGAATAAAATAGATTATCTAATTTCTCAATCTCTTTATAAACACACAAACACATGAAATCTCTGGGTTTTTTTTCCGTTTCTAATTTTGAAAGTAATACATTTAGCTATAATACAAGTTCTATCTTTTATTATTTTATAATTGAAAGATGCAATATTTTTTCAAATTTAGGAATAGTACATTCTAACATTGGTACTGTTTATATAATCTTTATGGACTGTGAAAACTAGATAACTTGCAGTTGCCCATAAACACAAAATTCTGTTAAAAACTCATAATACTTTGGAGTTTTTGCTCATTCTCTATTTAAATAGGTACCTAACTTTTTACATTTTGTTGGCTTATATAATAAAAATTGCAAATAAGAAGTAATTAGCACTCTTGTTTTATTTTCTGTTTAATTTCTTAAACCTCAAAAAGTATGTTAAAGTATAAAACAAGGAAATAGAATCCTTTCACTAATACTTTTTGTACACCTGGATATGCATAGAATAAATATAATCCCCACCAAAAAGTAATGAAGAGCGGATAAAACCTCTATAATAATCAAATGGTTTGGAAACTGGAGTTTTTTTGTTGATTTTTAAAAATATTTGCGTGTTATAAGATTGATCGATTAGATTTGATGACCAAGTTTCCATAAGCATACATACAGGTAAATAAGACGTAAGCATAAATGTTTATTTCTTGTCAGATCTAAATATACCTACTTGTCATGATCAAACTGTCAACTGCCTTCGAAGTTGGATTTGATATCCATTCTTCTTTATAGGGAAAGACTTGCAAATAACTTTATCTTGTGCTGCATTGTAAGTTTTTAAAACTATTCTCGATAAATAAAAGCTAAGGTCTTTTTATTTCTAATTTTGTCATTATTCCAAATCAGTTAATGCTAGAAACATGAAACCTTTCAAATACTTGTACACAATTGTAGTTGGAGATGTTTTTGAATCTTTTCTGTTTTAATTTTGGATATTTTTATTTAAAAAAAAAAAATCAGAATTGATGTTAGCTGTTTACATTGTCTTGACTGAGAGAGATTCTACAGTTTGATTTCTGGAAGAAGGTTGGACACTTCGCTGTTTGAATTACTGATACAAAATTAACAGGTTTCTCTCTGTATATAAAAACTCAGTATTATTTGCTGTTATCATTATTGGTCTCTAGCATTCCCCTGATTTGTTGATTGATGGCAAAAAGGTCTGAATAGAATTTGGATGAAGCTGATTATCATCACATGTTAGAATTATAAAAGAAATGATAGTTTTCTTTTCCAATTTATAAGAGGACCCTTTGTATAAATGATATCTGCCTCTGTGTCACAGGCAAACTTATGAATGAGTTTTAATTCCTGCCTTTATTGTTCAACAGCAGAAATACATTTTAAATTTTCAGATAACAATTTATAGAACTTGATTGAAAAAAGAAAATGAACAAATACTACACTTTGGTCTTAATTAAGTTTGTTCTTGATTTTAACACAAAATGCTGTTAATTTGTGGGTTATTAATAAGGGGGGTAACCAAATAATAAATGAAAGCTAATGATTTCTTTGCACCTTGGGTGCTCATTAATGTTTTCATGAAAATATTATTCCCATACCTATACAGATATATTATTTCTGACAATTTGGAATTGTATTGGTCGTCTTGCTAGTCTATATATTAAAATGGTACAAAACTAATTTTTGAATGTTAAGGTTACATGGAAACCCAGTTTTGGTTATTTTTAATCACTATTGTCTTGTTGAATTTTAATCACTATTTTCTTCCTATCAACTTGTTGAATTTTAAATTGTTTTCTTCATATTTATTCTGTTGTTTCTCTTGATTTTTAATTTCAATTTAAAAAAATTGAACCAAAAGTCTTCATTGATATTGTATGCAAGTTCTGTTTGCTAATTTTTTGTCAAATGAGTAAATAGTCATGGTTCAATGCTTTGGTGTTTAGTATGAAAATGTTGCTATTTCTGATTTGGAAATAGAGACTATAAACTGTACAGGATGTGTGTCATAGCTTATTTGGTAAACTCTTCTTTTAAAAATAACAATTTGCTTTGAAAATTGATTTGGGGCTTATTAGTAGACATTTAAGCTTTGGGAAATCTTTCACAGCTTTTGATCCTCTTAAGTGCATTTACATATTTGAAAAATTCTTGTCATTTAAAGGTTTATTTATCCATTTTGTGAATGTATTTAGAAAAAAAGATTAATATTTAATTTAAAAAATTTTTTTTAATGGAGATATTTTATTCATTATTTATAATTGATAATGATGCCATCTGTAAATATATACATTTTTATAGGCAGTACTTTTTATCCCTGCTACTCCCTACCATGCATTAATGAAATATTTTAATGCAAAAACTATCCCAGCCACTTCTCAATACTAATAGTTCTCAAATGGTAATGAAACAGGGAGTTTGTTTATGTTTGAGAACTAGTAGTAGAAGTTAACTAGTTAAGAAGTGGTATGGGTTGCAAGGATAAAAAGTACTGCCCCTACACTTAATTCTGAAGAAAAAACTATTATAAAGATTGGCCTTGTAGATGCATGATATTCAAGATGCTATAATCCTTAGATTTCTCTGGTCTCATCTGTTCCTATTTCTTTCCTCTTTCCTTAGATCATATGAACCAATTCAATCACCTTTCTCTGCATTTACAATTGGTCATTCTATCCAAATAGATGAAGTTATTGCTGTTTAAAAAAATTTTTTCTTTAGAATTCTCAAATAATCGTAGTTCTTTTCTTGTCCCATTGGTGAATAATATGATGTAATATTGATACTTTTAGGGCTTAAACTATTTGATAATAAAAAGCAAGAAACTAAGACCTGTTGTCCTACATTTTACCATTTAGTTTCATGTGCAAATCCATTGCAGAATGAATGTTGTTCAATAGGCTGTAAGACCTCTTGCCTGCCAGTCTACTGCTCTAACCAGTTGGACAAATTTGTCATTGTAGTGAGATTAGAATATTGTTTCTTCTATTTTGACAGTCTTCTGCAAGTTGTACCTTACTGGAGTTTTTTTCTTTATTTTTTTCAAAATGCAATTTATTATACTGGAAAAGATTGTGGCACCTGCTCTGATACCTTTTTCAGTAAACATCATTTTGGTTTTATAAATTCTTCAATTCTTTGAGCACATCTGAAAGATGTACTTTTAAAGCTCCCTTGGTAGAGTGAACATTACAACTTCATAAAACATTGACAGAAAACAGGTTTTCTGCATCTGTAGTTGTCACTGCCTTCTTATTCAGCTGAAAACTGGTTATAAATTCTATTTTGTAAATTGCATGTCTTACAAGCAGCAAAAAGAAATTAATTTTTCTATCTATTGCACTACTCTCTGGATCTTTTTTTTCATAAACTCTTCTTTTTAGAAAATGTGAAACAAAGGCAACTTTGCCAAAAGAAGACAATCAATTAGAACCTACAGTTATGAAATATCTGTTCACCCCTATTGACAATCTTCCAGCAATCTGCAGTCTTTTCCTGTTCCTAATTCTTTTTGCTGATACCTTTTTATCTGATCAATATTTTTCTACAGCATACACTTCAAATGAAAACTATAATACAGACAGAATTTGTATATACAAGGCCACATTTTGGGGTTTCTCTGTGGGAATTGAACATGTCTGTCATTAGGCCAGATCATGCACTATAGTCAGATATTAAGTATCAAAATGAAGAAGCAGTTTTTGTCAGTAGGTATGAGCATATAAATCAGAAACAAAATCCAGATCTTGTATTGAAAATGCTTTGTACTGTATTAAAAACTACTCTTGTAGGTAAATCAGTAAGTCTGTAGCCTAATGACAAAATAAACATTTATTATCTAATTAAAATTCACCACTGAATTAAGTGCATTGACAAGGAAGATTATATTGAAAAATAGATATTTGTTGTGTAAAATAAATGCTTTATTGTTAGGCTACAGACTTATTAATTTACCCATGTAAATGCAAATAATTTTAAATTTGCGTAGCTCTTAGAATTTAGTCCCATATGCTTTGTAAGTGAGGGTTCATTTTTAGCCAATTTCAATGTCTATACCTGATGTTAGAGGTATGTAAGTACAGTCTTTCATCTCTGCATTTTTCTCTTTCTAGTGTAGCTTCTGGGTGACTGTTTTTACCTCCTTTTTATCTCTTTCTCTTATTAACTGTAGCCACTTGATGATTTCTAACATTTGTGTTGAACCTGAACTTATTAAAATGCTCATGTTTTGGAGTATCTTGTGGGAATTGAAATTTCAAATCTTGGGCTTGTTGTCATAACTTTTTTCATCACACTACAGGTGTGCATTTTCAGATTCCAATCTATTTGTCTTTGTCTTAGATTTCTGTGTGTGCCTGGTAGAAGGAAAAAAAAAAGCCAGACAATCTTGTTTCATATCCTTATCGTGGATGGCACTTTTTGGAGGTTTTATGATAACCACCTGCTGGACAACTTCACTCCGAATGTATGGATTTACAAACTTGCTATAATAGCCTTTTGCTTTTATAATTGTGTTTTTTTTTAAAGATAAATTAATTAAAAAAACAAACTAATTTAACATGTATACAAAGCAAAAAAACATTTACTTCTTGCTAATGAATTTATTGTAATTAATTGCACCAGAAGTTATAATTACAAACAAGCAGTTTGTATCACTGTATATATTAATGATGTTTTTCAATGGGTGGTTAGATGATTTCTACCTGAACATCACTGGGCAATTCCCATGCATTGTGTGTGGAAGAATATGCCTTTCAAAGAATGGACTTGGAAGCCATCAAAGAAGACATTCTAGACCTCTTCTCAACAATGTGAATTGCTGATGATAATGAGATGATTTCTGCTTTTAATTCTAAGCTGAATACACACCCATATCTAACAATCTTATTACATGATTTAGATTTGGGCTAACTTTCTATGTCAATCTAATTTTGTAGAAATCCCAATGTACAGATATTTTATTTATTAAATTCATTATGATTGTTTTTGACATTTCAGAGTAAGAACAAATAGTATATTGTGATGACTATCTACATAGATAGATAAAAAGTCATCCTCTATCATGTCACATGATACTGACAAGAAAACGTTGGTTTCTCTCTGTCTTTTATTATATAACCCCCATTTCTCTGTCTAAGACAAATTTGCTATGCATACCCACTTTGTGCTTAATGGGCAACAATTGCCACCAACCTAGAAAAGGTTTCAACTTCAACTATCTATTGTGGTGTTTGATTTAAAGAAATGTCCATATTTCAACTTTGAGAAAATACTTTATAAACCATGAACCTTTTGGAAGTATCCTGTATTTTTATACCAACTGCCAATGACTGTCAACAATTGCATTTAGTTGAACATCTATTTTTTATATTTACATGTGGAAAGTAAAGGTAGAAAATTGATTACACCTCCTCAGCAAGTAATCCAAATCCTGGTCTTGCACATGATAGACAGAAATACTTAACACTATACTAAGAAAACTTAACTACATCATCTATTATATTACTTGATATTGCTGTTTGATGGTCTGCTGTTAGTCTTGTCTGTTAGTGATGCTATAAAATAATTGTATAGATTGGTATTTATTACTTTAATAGAAATTGAATGAACTTCATAGACGCTAAGTCTCCTGGGGCATAATAATTTCTATATCTCTACACATAATAGTTCTTTGCCTTATGGCCAATACCAATGATCTGAATCTTTCGCTACTTATGTAAGTATTTTACTCTCCCTTTTTATATCCTTTATACTACCATTGTTGTCAACTAAAGTCAGTATTTATCTTTTCATTTGAGTGTCAGCTGGATGTTAATAAAATAAAGGTTTATATATCAAAGGACAAAGGAAGAAATTGTTCACTTGTTACAATCTGTATAATGTATTCAGAAAGAAGATTGATTATTGATCTGTGATTATGTCTCATTCCAGAATGTGGCTGTATACAGGTTAAAGATGAGATAGTGTGTGCATGTATATATAATTAGTAAAGCAAAAAACCAGAAAAAAACAGATGTAGTTTCGCTGCAGTAGTGCTTGGGACCTGGGGCAAATGATGGCAGAAATACAGTTGGTTTGGGAGTGGTAATTTTCGGAGAAAAAAAAAAGAAAAAAGAATTTGTTTTTCGCACCTGTCTTACCATGTGAATGTGCAGTTTTATTATTTATTTTTTATTATGTTGATATTCTGCCACATCCTGAAGTTTACATGTGTAATTTCAGTTTCTTGCTGTATTTTTTTTTACTCAAGTTAAGAGTCTCTCATACTGTGTAAACTACTAGGAATTTCAAACCAAACACTTTATTCAATCCACAGGGATAGATTGTTCCCATTCTGTTGGCCATTTCGGGTTATATCTTGTATCAGTTATTCTTCCTAGTACTTTTCCAACTCTTCCACAGAAGCAGAGTATATGATTTTCGGCACTACTTGACCCAAGGATTGAACCTGTGACTACCAGGCAGTTTGTTAGATGCGCTTAACCAACATTTTTATCCACTTGCCAATGTCACGATTGGGTGATGAAAACGGACTTATAAACCTAATGTGGCTTGCTAAAAAACTGGGCCCCTAAATTCTGAGAACCTGGTCTTGTATTGAGTTGCAGAAACTTCACTGCAAATCTATAGCCAAATCTTATGAAGATATTAGTAAAACTACATGATTGTTTAATTTTTTAACATTTTTACTTTCATATGAAATGTTTTCTTTCTGTCTACTCTCTTTTCCCTC
>VCCN01000387.1:28582211-28605579 GCA_006491835.1 Architeuthis dux
TCTCTTTTTTCCTCCGTCTTGCTTCTGTCTCTCTTTTTATGGTTGCGTTTGTGAATGGCTGTAGGTTGTTGTGGATAGTTTTAGCATTTTTCCTTCCCTCTAGAGTGGGAATGAAGAGATGCAGGAGTTGCCCCATGCTAAAAGTCTGTGCTTAAAAATAGACCAAGAACAGGTTGTGTTGATACGAGGGCATTCATTGCCTGCTGGATAAAGATGATCTTCATTCATCTAATTGAAATTTTTGAAACTTTTTCTTTGCCCTCCCCCATTTCATTTTATAGTTTTACCTTTTTTCTTTTTTTCTCTTTATTTTGTAGAAGGTACCCCCACCCCCATCCCCAGCATAGTTTTCTGTTTTTCTGCATCTCTTTATTTCTTATATTTTTATGTAATGTTCTTACTCACTGCTATCTTTACATTATTTTATTTATTTATCAAGTTTAACACATTCGGATGTCATCAGTTTTAATTTTAATTTTAATTCTTTTAGGCAGCTTTTTGTATCATTTTTTTTAATTCTTACTTTTTTAGGCATTTTGTATGCGGATATTTTTACTCAATTTGATTGTATTACTTCATTTTTTTTCAATTTTTGCAGATTTCGCTTTTTGACAGTTTGTTTTGATCTCGTTTTTTTCTCTTTATATAATTTTCTTTATATCCTTTGAATCAAACTATCACTTTAAAACATCCCTCTATTATTAGAAACTGTCAACATAGGTTTCTTCAGTTTTTAAGTTGGTCTGGCTATGCATGTATTGCACCAATGTAGCTGAAAAGTTAAACATTTACTCCTTATTATGTCTAGAAAAAACTTCTTTTTTTTTCTTTCTTGGTTTTTGCAAAATTCCCCCAACATTGATTTTTAGTGGTTAGTGGGTGTTCAATTTAGTGGTTAGTGGGTGTTCAATTTACAATGCTAAATTGATCCCTTAGTTTGTGTCCGTCAGCATTGTTTTTTGAAAATTCAGACTCTTGTCTTAGTGATCACTGCTCAACAAAATGCGAGAGAAATAACTTGTTGATCACCCCTTTTTCCAATTTTTTAATTGATCACCCCAACACGGCATGCTGCCAAAAGATGTTGGCCACATGTCAGTTTCTATTGAGTGACTAACCAGACCTGTTTTTTCACATTTTTTACTTATTTGCACCTTTATGCTCTTTAAAGAAAAAAGCACTTGTTTCAAGCTTAATGGATAATTTTCTCTTCTTTTGCTACTTTTATCTCTTTGAAAATAGATAATGATTCGAGAAGTATGTGCATAGTTCGTACTGACCTTTCTTCAAGGAATCCCCCCCTCTTTTTATTGATAAAATGTGTGAAAACCATCTGAATTGTTAATTTGTTGATTCATCAGTTTCTTTCTGTCTGACTCGATTTGTTTGATTTACAAAAACCTAAATGCAATGCTCAAAACAATTACTCAAAGCAGCAGATCCTTGGAGGTTGGCAGTAATGAAGATCTTCAGATATTGGAGAAGTTATCCTACTTGTAGAAGTGATACACAATCACCATAAAACAATATATATTTGTTACTATTATAAAGTATTAGAAACTGTCAACATCATCAGTTTCTTCAGTTTTTAAGTTGGTCTGGCTATGTATGTATTGTGTGTACAGGCCACACCAATGAAGCTAAGGTTGAAAATTTAAACATTTACTCCTCATTATACCTATACCCCCCCCCCCGGTTTTTAGGGGGGGGGGTCAATTTACAATGTAAGTTTATGCTAAATTGGTCCCTTAGTTTTTAGTGAATACAGCCCAACAAAAGTCAAGAGAAGTAACTTAATCATTGACTACCCCTTTTTCCAAGATTTACATTGATACCCCAACACTTAATGATTTCTATTGAGTGACTAACCAGAGCTGTTATTATTATACTTCAAATCCTTCAAAATAACTATGTATAAATATTTTGAATAATTCATTTAGATTTTTTGACATTAAAAGCACTTTATTCATATAAGACTTGCATCATATCCAGCTGCACTCACTGCTGAAACTTTGTATTTCTTATCCAAATTGTTCACTTTTCCGTTAGTGCCATTATTGTTTGTGGGGTGATGCTTATGCTATCATTAGCATTGAAAGCATGTCTTTAAACCCACAATTCCCCCAAAAATCATTAGCTGGAGTTGTAAAATTTGAATTTTCAGATATTAAGGGTTGTTTATAATTTTGTCAGACTACTTTTAACACTTTTACACAGAATAAATCTTTGGCTTTTAGTTACTGTCAGAGTATTGATTTTACAAGAACATGAATGGACTGGTTGCAGTAAGCAGAAGTCTTTTTGACTTGCTCCTAGTCTAAGTGACTTCTATTTGAGCACGGATTTGTCACAAACATTACTAGTTAAATGTCAACTGACACCTGCTTAAGTGTCATGTTTGTTCTTTTGACTTTAATAAATTATGTGTAAGCCAAGTCTGCTTGCAGAATTTTATGAAAAATGAAAGATAATTCGTTTTCTTTTCTTTTTTTTTTTTTGCTGCAAATATTTGTTTTGGAAGGAAACACTTTTCCTGTATGCACATGTGTATATTGTGAAAAAAGAAATCCTTGCAATATGAGAGCAACCTTATTTTGATTTTATACATTCGCAAAAGCAATTTATCTGCTCTATTCTTGTCAGTAAAGAATGTATCTGTTGTCTAAAACAATGGTGGATTGAAATACACAAGTGTTAAGAAAATGTGCAAGTCCCCACCCTATATGATACAATCTCAAAATGTCAACATATTCACACACATAAAATAAGATTTAAAAAAATTAATTTTCTGGTTTCTGACAGAAGGTGTCTGTCTTTTTAAGACTTTATAGATTTTTTGAATGCGTGGAGGAAAATGGCTTTTCATTTTAAGTTTTTACTTTTATTTTTCTTCAGCATTATTAGAAACCATCAACCAAAATTGTCAGATGTTTCTTCAGTTTTCAAGTCAGTCCAGCTGGCTGTGTATGTATCATATGTACAGGCCACACCAATGAAGCTAGAGGACTGAAAATTTCAACATTTACTCTTAATTATGTTTAGAAAAAAGTTTTTTTTTTTAGTGCAGAGCTTCAATTTACAATGTAAGTTTATGATAAATTGATCCATAGTTTGTGCCTGCTTGCTTTTTGAAAATTTGAAAAAACGCTGAAAAGTAACTTGTTCATTCGTCACCCCTTTTTGTAATTGCTAACCCCCAACACTGCATGCTGCCAAAAGATGTTGGTAACATGACGGTTTCTACTGAGTGACTAAGCAGACCTGTTTTAGGTGATATTTTCACTCTGCTTTTCCTTTGCTAGCTGCATTAGAATTTTCTTCTTCTCTTTTAATAGCAAATCTACCAAACTTACAAAAATTTTGCAGATTTTGTATTTAAGATTGGGGTGGGGGCACTTGGTATACAATATATTTTCAAGTTTCTTTTTCTTTTATCCACTCTTCTGTGGTGACATCCATTCTATAAGATTGCCATGTGACAACTCTCTTCACCTCTGGTTGATACAATTTCACTCCCAACCATTCCATGGTTTACGTTTTTTCTTCTTTTTTCTTCATCTTTTACATTCCCAAATGGTTTGTCATATTCATTGCATTTTGACTTTTTCTATAAGGTTTCTCCATTGACATTTTCTTCCAGTCAAATCTTTATTCTTGTCATATCTGTTTATATAAATAGGTTTATGTTTGTCTCCATCCTTGTTATAGATTAAAGTTATCAACCAGGAGTGGTGACCATATTGAGGGGGTGGGATGGGAATTGGCCTTACTTATTGATGTATACACAGAATTATTTGTATGCAAATAGACACAAGAAAACCATCTTTTATTCAAATTGACAAACTCATAATATATGGATAGATGACTGGTATTTCCTTTAACCTTATTTGATTATTGTAGTATATTCGTTGGCTTTTTGACAGTATTGATTGTTCATCTTGAGATATTTGTATGATATGGAGTGGACATTTCTACTCTCCTGGCATGTTGATACATGCAGAAACATCTTCTTTTTTTTTCTCCCCCCCCCTTTCCCCTCTACACCTTAGCATTACATAAATGTTCTGATACCTAAAGCCAAAGATGGTGATTTCAATTTCCACTTATTTAAAAGTTCAGTTTCTATGCAAATGATTGCAAATCAACAATTAGATAGAGTTAATAACCAAAAAAAAAGTAAAAACAAAGTTAACTGTACTTTTGCTTCTTTTTGATGTTTAGCACTTGACCATATTGAATGGTATTACCTAAATAATTAGCATGTTCAATCCCTACAGGGAAACTCCAAAATGTGGCCTTGTATATAAAGATTCTGTCTGTATTATTGTTTTCATTTCAAGTGTGTGCTGTAGAAAGATATTAACCCTTTCTGTGGTAAATATTGTTTTTGGGGTTTTTTTTTGATAAAAAGATTATTTTTCATAAGTGAAAAATAACATATTGGAATGTGAATACAATAATGTTTATTACATATAAAATGTCTGTCCAAACTTTTCTCTTGTGCTCATTTCCTGTGATAGTCTACAATGGATTTGAATCAATTAAATCGATTTATTTAAGTAATTTATTTAGTAATAAATACAGTCATATTTCTAACATGTTGGAAGTTTGCTTATCTTGACGTGATGTGAATGTTGCGTGCCAATGTAGCAAATATACTACACAATGTTTTCATCAAATTTTTTATAACAAAAACAAAGTATTCACTGAAAAAGTTTACTATATCTAAATCATCAGTCTATGAAGATTTTAAAATGTGACACATTCAATGAATATTTCAATGAGAAAAACGGAAAAAAACAAGCCAAAGTTAGGGCAGAAAACGTGCATTATCAAGGACAGAATCGAGTGCATGTAAATTTCTTCCCATGCATCTGAAAAGTGAAATTTGCCTAGCAACATGTTAGGAAGGTTACAAATAGCAATGCATGATGGCTAAAATTTGATTCAAAAGTGAAGCTAAAAAATAATGACTGCTTGTTCTATTTGTAGTAGATCTGCTACATTGCCACAGAAAGGGTTGACCAGATAAAAAGGTGTCAGCAAAAAGTAGACTGCTGGAATAATTAAGGGAAAATTATGTAATGAAAGTTATTACCACCATATTTCAGCATTCTTATAAGCAATGTCATTGGTAAAACATTGTTTTTAGCTTTTTCAACTTTAGTAGAATGTTATTAATAAACAAGTTCATTTTATAAAGTTGAAACTAACAGATTTTTTCATTTTGATTGCAGGGATTTTTTCTATATTATCAATTGGAATTGTAAATCCTTAATTGAAAAAAATGTTTTAATGCAAGGTAAGTTATCAATTTTATTTTTCTCTACGGATGTACACAGGAATTGTACTACTTTTTTTTTTGTTTTTGCACATATTCCTGAAAAACAAAAAAGAAGAAAAAACAGTTTTTCATACTATTTTTTTAAAACTTGGTCTTTTGAAGTGATGTGTGGAATATTTTGAAGTATTTGTCACTTTATTCTTTCTTTTGAGAGAAAACAAATTCCTCCAAGTTTAGTGAGTGGCTTTAGTTGTTTTGCCTATATTTTTGGATTATCCTATTTGAATATTTATCAACGATCTTGATTTACCCCCCTCCCCCCAAAAAAAAAAGATCCGAAAGTAATAGCATTCTGGGTTTTGTTTAGAAGAGAAAGATATTTATTGGGAAATCACAGGAAATTCAGCAGCTGGTGGAGAATTTGATCCCCTATGTATATGCACTTCTGCCATAATGGTATTTGCTATAACTTGAGTGATTTTTTTGTACAATGCTCACAGATCTATATCTAACTTTCTATTTCTTTCATTTTTTTGTAACCGTTAATGCAGTATGTATTGTACTTCAAGATAAATTCAGTCGGTCTTCTGTGGGATTCTCAGGAACATGAATTATTGAGATTAACTTGTTTGGTTTTGGCATGAATGAAAGTTAGTTTGAATTGTTTTTCAATATTTGGAGGAAAGACTATAAAAGAAATTTAAGTATCTTATATTTTCAATATGATACAAGGTAAAAAAAAAAGTGAAATAGAAACTTGTAACTGCTTTTCTGGTTTTCGTGAACATTCATGGCTTCCATTCTGCCAGTCAGTGGTTTGATTAGGGACACACCATCTCAACCTCTGATAGAAACTATTTTGTCAAACTCCAGGACAAAGTCAGTTGACTTTACTTTCCTATGTTACAAGAACAAAACCAAGAACAATCCTCACCAAAAATAGGGGAATAAACTGATATGTAAAATGCCCATTCCCCTACTATGATTTGAACTCATGACCTAGTGATCACTAGCCTGGTGTGTTACCACCTACGTTAAACTGACAAGTCTAACATACCTTCGAGATTTCTAGTAGAATTAGGCAAGGACATAGAAGTAGGAGCATAGTTTGACTCTGGGGCAGCCAGGCTTGTATAGTTTTAATATTCCAATTTAAATATTTGTCTAAAAACTTTTTACTGTTTTTTTTGGGTGCTTTTTAAGCTTTTTGATTTACTTTCTGTATATATATATGTGTGTGTGTATATTATATATATTCCAAAAATCTTTGTCCACAAAGCCAAGCCATTCATATATATGAATGAATGAATATTGGGTATGGCCCTCCACAGCATTTGAACCATAGACTGCAGGACCAATGTGTGTATTAAACTCCAGCCTGAGCAGTGTAGTTTTAAGGTGAAGTGCGACTTGCCCAGGGTCGATCCTCACCCTTTAAACCAAGGGTTTGCATCCTATGGGCCACCGGAGTGGCCCCGATAGGTTGTAGGTTTGACAGGAGTGTCCTTCTCTTGACAGATGCCCGAGCTAGCTAAGGGGGTCTGTCGCCCCCTTGTGGGAATGTTCTGACAGTAAGGATGAACTGTGGTTAGGCAGAACGTAAACATCCCGTAGTTAGTAGAAGCCACAGCTGGCTATAGAGTTCTACTGACCCTTTGAAGGAGAATCGGGACAGAATGGCTGTCTGCAACTTTTGATCGCAGATTTTCATGTGCGGCTGTCTGCAACTGTAGGCGTAGATCCTCATGATCTCTGCAACTTAAGTACAGACCCTGGACACTCCTACATTTAGCAGAAGTGTGCTGACTCTGGAATTCTGCTGACCCTGTCAGGGCAGTGACCTGGCCGTATAGCAGCCTGAGCAGATTCGAGCCCAGATCGGCGGGGATGGATATGTCCACTTCTACTTATTAAGTTTTAACTTAACAGTCCAGTTATACCACCACCCATTCAGTGGATTCTTATTATGTGTACCCCCCTCCCCACACCTCCTATTGTACTGAGCTACAATTTCATTGGCATTAAGGAAATCCATACTGATGCAACCGACCCACCCATTTTTTTTTCTTCATATATATATAAGACAAAAACATACTTATATCCTGTGGGTATTGCAGATTTTAATTGTACTGATTGCTGGAAAGTTGTTATTCTATTTTTTAAACAGAAAAGAGCCTGCCTGTATGCCATGAAAATCATATAAAATCATGTTTTTAACTTAGGCTTGTATATAGACAGCTGGCATTGAAGATATACTCTGTACTGTCTCAGTCAGCTAGCAAACATGAATGAGAGAGGCTACAAACATTGTGAGCCACTTTATTCAGATTTGATTTAATAAAAATGGGACAAATCCAAAAGGATGTAAATGTCCTGTTGTATATAATGGGCTAAACAATCACTGCCCCCCCCCACATACACACACACACACACCAAAAAAAGAGATTAGTAGACTTATTATTACTGTTTCACTCCTTGCTTTTATGAATTATATACAGTTCAGAGTTTCCTTTAGAATGTGATGTTATGATTCTTTTCCCATTTAGCTTGTTGTCTCACAAGGGACATCTGCAGGGTATTGTGCCTTTCTGTGACTGCCACCAAACTGGTGACATCTTTAACATCACACAGTCATCTCTACACAAAGTTGATTTCCAATTCTTTCTATTCAATCTATCCTTTTCCTCTCTCTTTTTTTCACATTTATTTTCTTTCATTCTATCACATCACTCCTTATTTTTATTTTTTTTCTATCTCCTTTGAGTTTCATTCCTCTCATCCTCTCTTTATTAGAAACCATCATCCAAAACTATAAACATAGGTTTCTTCAGTTTTCAAGTTGGTCTGGCTGGCTGGCTATATACATATCACGTGTACAGGCTACACCAGAGGGCTGAAAATTTCAACATTTACTCCTTATTATGTATATAAAAAAACGTTTTTTCTGTTGTTGGAAAATCCTCGACCCCATAATAAGTTTTTAGTGGCGTGTACAATTTGCAATGTAAATTTATGCTAGATTGATCCGTTTGTTCCCGGCAGCATTGTTTTTTTGAAAATTTAGACTTTTTTTTAGTGATTATCTAACAAAAGGTGAGAGAATTAACTTATTCTTTGATCAGCCCTTTTTCCAATTTTTAATTGATCACCCCAACATGGCATGCTGCCAAAAGATGTTGGTCACGTGACTTTCTATTGGGTGACTAACCAGACCTGTTCTATTATTTATAATAGTAAATAATCTGGACTTGTTTGTATGCTGTCTTTTTTATTTTCTTGCCTTAAAACCAAACCTTATCTTTTCTATCTGTCTTTCTCCAATGCTCAATATTCTATCGTTCTGTATCAATGTTGCTTCCTTCCTTCAAGCTTACCATTCATCAATCTTTCCTCATTTGTCATTGCTTCTTCCTTCCTATCGGCTTTTTCACTTTTGACCTTCACTTTTTCCCTTTTTCTACTCCTTTCATCAGGTGATAGCTGGTATGCACCTTTTGTCTATATAGCTATGCTTTTTATTTTTGATATTACCCATTCCTTATTTATTATTAATTTTTATTTTTGTTATTTCTCCCTCCAACCATTTTGCCTTGTCCTGTAATGGATCTCCTGATACGAACCAATTACAAGTAGCCTGGATCTATTTAAGATCTATTTCCGAAGAAGTCAGAAAATATGGTCAGTATCCTCGATACTAGGGTGGAGGAGTAGGGTGATGACAGTTGTGCATTTTCATTGCTGTGATGAGGATGACAACAGGAGGGATGAAGAAGATGCAAGAGACGAAAGGTTTGAGGGTGCAGGGGAAGCTCCCATAATATGGGGAAGGTGATCTTGTACTGAGAGGCAAAAGTTGATCTTTGTCACTAACTGATGTTCCACTGGCTTCTCTTTCATTTTTCTTATGCCTGCCATGTAAGCTTCTTTTTCTCAATGGCTGCTTTTTATGGTCCTTGCTGTCATCTTCCTGGTTAAGTCTGGCTGATTGCTGCCTGGAAGTGTCATTAACTAGCTGCTTCAACTATCTTGAAATTGTTTGTTTCCAGAAAAGGCAAATTTGATGCAGATATTATATATGCACGTTGTCTAGTTTTCCAAACTTTCCTCATTCTCATATAAATTATTGATCCCTGTGTAGGTTGACAATGGGGGTAACAGATGCTTGCTGCTACTGTGTGGAATGATGAGGTAGTTATGGGAGAGTGGTTTGCCCAGGTGCTCAGTCATTCACTCTCTTTTCTCCTTCAACCATTGTGGCATGTCAGTGATGAGACATTCTGTCAAGATATCTAGTAATGGTGCAGAATGCGGTGGATTCATGCCTTTTCCAAGAGCATTAGTGCTAAGGGAACACACTTCATTTGTTCACCAATTCAATTTTCAGTACTACACCTACTCGCTCTCTTTCTCCTATGCATGCAAGAAATACAGCTTTTTATACTATATAATCATATCTGCCTTTATATATGACAGGATTATCTGTGTGTTTATATATAATTAATCTATATTCATACTTATGTACAATTTATATGTATATATCTCTTATTGTATTTCTCTAATATATTTATATTTAAAATTATATATCTGGAAATATATGGGTATATTATTATTTTCTTGATATTTGTTTTCTATGCGTTCTAAAAATCCTCCCAGTGTGAACGCACATAACATTAATGTGTGCTTGATATTCTGTGCTGTTTCTCTTCATAGATTTGTAATATGTATGCATAAATACCCTTGTGCAAGTATTGCTATGTTATTTAATATTATGTGTGTGGTAATGTTTGCTTTTCAAAACTATGTATTTTATATTTGTACCTCTCTCTCGCAAATTTCAAATTCTGTTAATAGCTTACTGAGTTTTTATTGAAAAAATATTGATTCTCTGTACATACATACTTTTGTCCAAAGAAAAATAATTTGCACAAGATAAGATTTTTGTACCCACTGACTACAAAAGAATAGAGGGAACATTGTGCACAACCATGTTTTTTGGAGTTACCTACATTAATGATGTTATGAGACTTTCTTATATATATTTTGTATGTGTAAAAGAAACCCCCAAGAATCATGAGTTCAACGATGCGTCCACCATCCTTATGGGCCTAGATTCATATCAATCCAACATCACGTTGGATTGATATGAAACTCAGCTGAGAAAATTGATATTTAACATATTAGGGACCGACTGACTGACTGACTGACGGATGGACTAACAGACTGACAGACGGACCAACAGACTGACAGACAGACCAACTGAAAAGTGTCTTATAGAGATGCATGGACCACTGCGGGGAATAACAATTTGTTTGAACTAAGCCAGTTCTGGATACATTAACTGAACTACTCAGCAAGGCTTGAACTCATTGGGAGAGGCTTATTAATGGCTAACCTGTTTTCTATTACCTGGCAAGCTAGATAAGACATACCTATGATATACAAGGCTGTGTAAATATGCCTGTAAATCATACAAGGTTATGAAATTGAGTATCTGTATGCATGTATATATGTTGGATCATACCTACCAGCAAATTAAACAAAGCCTCTGTATGCATTCATTCTTATGTGGATCTGTAGAAGAAGAAAGTGGATATTTTAAAAGTTTATCTTAACCTAGCACAAGCCCACAATAGTGGAGTACCTGTGAGAATCAGACTCACTAGTCTAGTTAATGGTATGCAACACTAGTTTACTAAGCCAAGTACCCACATAAAAGGGAAAGTATATGTCAATTAATGCTTGTCCAGATTGAATACATACCTAAATGTAAATGTATCTTCTTTTAGGTGTATATGTCTGCCTATATATACATACTAGAACATATGAACGGTTTGAAATTGAATGGATACAATACAGTATTCATTTACATACACACACCTGTCTATATACAAGCAGTGAGCACAGTGTATTTCTATAGTTATATAAAATTCTAGCTTATTTTATATTAGTATATACTGACATTTGATCCAAATAATATATACGTGTGTATGCGCTTATATACATAGAGATAAGAAAGGAAAAATGCTGTGTGTGTGTATATATATATCCACGAGGGTGTAATATCTACAAGGATATTGATGCATAAGTGTATCCTACATTTTTGCACACACACACATATGTGCATATAAAATAATTTATTGTGTGTGTGTGTATGTGTGTATAAAAAATGCCTGTAATTATGTCCCTGTATATACGTGCATTTATAGATATGTGTGTGTATATGTATATACTCAGTCACACACAATCTCTACATATATAAATACATGGGTGTCTGAGGGTCCTGCTTGTATGAAAAGCATTCATCACCCTAACATACACTGTACATCATTAGTTGTATTTATCTCCTGTACATCTGATAGATGTCTATACCTATCACAGCCGATAGTACCTGCCTGTCAAATGATATAAGACCGCATTGATTCAGACATATGGAAATGTGTCATTTGGTAAACACTTTTTAAATATCTGTTTCAAGTCCGATACCATGCAGACTTAATATTCTCTTCACTCTTCCTCTTCACATCCCCCCCCTCTCTTGTGCTTCAAGAAAAGTCTGTATGAGTTTTGCAACTGAATGTCGATGTTGATGTCATAAGCTGTAAACAGATCTCTGCCATCCCGACAGCAGAGATGGGAAGTGTATTTGTTATCATTAGATGCCAGAGATAAGGCAAAGGTGTGGGGGTAGATTCCGAAAGTAATGTCTGTCAATTCATGGTCTATGCTACTTACTTAAAAGAATCAAGCTTAGATCAGGCAATGTCAAGCGGTTGGGTTGATGGTACTTCTAGTGAGGCGGTGGTGGTGATGGTGGTGTTTGCTCCCTCCCCCGCGGGTAATTTAAGTCATTTCTATTTATTACTGCTTGTATGTTATAAATGAATTTATCTTAGCCCATCTGGCTCTGTTGCAAATTTGCAGTTTTTCCTTCAGTCTTCTCTAAGCATGTGAATGTTGGAGCTGCAAAAAGCTATATGATTACAATCAGGGCTTGCCCAAGATGGGTTGTGTAAGCATTAAAGCATTGACTCTTATTTAATGCGTTAATATTTCTTTTAGGTGGGCCACTCCTTCACCCTTAATTGCAACAGCAGTGAGTGGTTCAGATCTTTAAAAAATCTATGTATATTAGAATAAATAGGAGCCATGTAGCAATAGGCATAGGGGCTGTAAACTGATGGATAGTCTACTCTGAAAAAGTATAAATAAATTTTTTATTTAAACATGTTCATTTTGGAGTAAAACAGAAATATACCTGATTTTTAAGTTTTTGTTTTTATTAAATTTGACTAGTTGTTACCTTCATCCTAATTTTAGTTGTTTTTTTACAACTTATTAATTTGGGCCACTGTTTTTATGGCAAGGAATAACAGCACAAAGGTAAAAACCAGTCACATTTAATAAAAAGTGGTGCGTTACAATACTTTATCCAATAATAATAATAAAAGATTGAGTTTTTGTTTTGTTGCCATTTGAACCCCTTTGAGACTCCTGGGACAGCTATTATCCTGAGGTTTCTATGACTGCTGGGATATATGTCCCAGAGACCTCTTTTAGAAATCTACTGGGACATTTTAATTCTGGCATTAAGTACCTTAATAGATTAGTCTTGAAAGGATTAAGAGATTGAATAAGAGCAAAACCTTTGACATTTTTCATAAGGCCATAAATATTAGCATAGGTGGAATTATTTAGCCTTCTTATATCACAAACAGCCAATAAAGCTGCACATATTGATTGTTGATTTTCATATACAGACATATATGTAATTTAGGAATTTACCTATACCTCTATTTCCGGTAGATATAAACCCAGCAAAAAGGGTGATCATACCAGTCTGCTGATTCTTTTGCTTGTTGTCGATTTGTTGGTAGATTTTGAATTAATTAATAAATGAATTTGTAGGTAAACATATTGTGACCAATGTCTGTTTTAAAAAAAAAATTGTTTTTAGATTACTTTTGAATGTGTTTATATTTTTGGAAGTGGCTGTTTTCTCACTGAGACTGTTCCACAGACTTCTAACTCTGCAGGAGAAGTGGTGTCGAACTCCTGTAGATTTTTGTATTTGAAGGTTCTTGCTATGCCCTCGTGCTTATCTTTGATGGACATTTTATGCAGTGACAGTTGAAGTCCAGTGTGTGAATGTTATTAATGAGTCTGTATGTTTCCAGTAAATCTTCCCTCATTCGTCGGTAGTGGAAAGTCTCCAAGTTCAATTTTTGCAGTCTCTCAGAGTAGTGTAGATGGTGAAGATGTTGGAGTAGTCTTGTTGCACAGCGTCGTACCCTCTCAATGGTCTCATTGAAATTTATGAAAGAAATTGTGTTTTAATTTTTCAAAGACTTTTTCTCAGTCTCTGTATGTTGTGTGTGTGTATTTATAATAACCAAATATATTGTGTGTATGTGTATATTTTTATGAGCTTTTATTTTCTTTCTTATATACACACTTTAATCGTAGTTATGGTTAATTAAACACTTTAAGAAGAAAAGATAAATGTTAGAAGGAACATTGACTAATGTATGTCTTATAATCTCTTCAATAGAAAAAGATAAAAGTATACAGTTAATTATAACTTAATCTTTTTTCTGAACATTAAGCTTTATTTAAATATAAACATCTGAACTTTCTAACATTTTTTAAAAATTTTATTATGAAAGTGTTGAATTATCTTTCAAGTTATAACCATAGCTGCCATTAATAAAGTGTGTATGTTACAGTAAGATTGGGAAACTAGTAATTTTGTGAAATCTCTAGGGATACACTGCTATAATTGCTATAATTATTAAAAAGTCTCTTGTGCCACTCTTAGACTATCGCTCCACAACTTGTAATTTCACCAAGTGAAATAAACAGTATTGTGGTTGGTATTCTGTATTTAATGAGTTCAAGGGGGTGGCCGGCCCCGGGTGACACCATCAGAGGGGGTGACACCAAGATGACTGCCTAAAGATTTTTTATATAGTTTCTTGGCAATTCTTTTTTCTGATGAAAGATCTGTGTGTCCACATAATTTCTCCGAAAGTACTCAATGAAAATTTGTGGAAGTTGTTAAATTTTGGGGAGCAGATCCCAGAATTCTTCTTGATTGAGAGATATTTTTCCATTTCTTTTTTTCATACATTTATGTATACGCATATGAAACCCATTGAAAACTTTTGGAGATATTGTGTGGACAACACAATACCGCCAAAAGTTCTCAATGGGTTTCAATGACATTTTGTGGGAGGATGGTCATAGTTTTGTCTACACCACATAATATTGCCAAAATTCATGTCTGTCTACACAATATCACAAAAAGTTCTTGGGAGTGGGTGTGTGACACCATGAGTTACTGTCCCCGGATGACAACAACCATAAGCAGGCCACTGAGTATGTCTGCTACTATGCAAGGAAAAATTAATAGATTGAGCAACTGGAAATTCTCTGTACAAATGACAATGGATTTTTGAATACAATGGAAATAGATCCTTTATCATTCATCATCATCATCAGCCTTTTAATGTCCGTCGTTGGGCATGGACCTTCCCCAAGGTTCGCCAGACCTCTTGATCATGGGCTTTGCGTAGCCAATACTTTCTGAACTTGTCTAAATTGTCTCGCCATCCAGCCCCAGCATATTTGATTTTATGACATGAAAAATAAATAAATATGATTGTATAAATTGCCTTTTATGCAGTTGGCTAAGATCTGAAATGTACTTTAAAATGTACTCAAGGTCATTGTAGTTCTTAAATATAGTAAAATCTGTTGGCAAATCTCAACATCCATAAACATAAATCTGAACAGCTTCAAATTAACAATCAGTTATGTAGCATTGACGTGCCTTTTTTTTCTATGAGTCAAATATTAATTCTGAGCATTAGAAATTCATGTTTCAATCGTTTGATGAACACTAATAGAATTGTTATTTCTGTTCTTTTCAAGTGTTAAGCAACTGGGTGTGTGTTGGAATATGGTCAGATCACCCTCTGTCATTGAAAACTTTAGGGACTCCATCATATTCTACTAGTTTTCTTACTTGGAAACATAAAAAAGATTCTCAAATTGTAGGAACAATTACTAATCAATTGACATATTCTCAGTTAAAGAACTGAGAGTTCAAGGAATACACAACTAAATAAAAATCTTAAAAGTATAAAGGTCCCCCGGCAGAAAATGGTTTAAAGAGAGGGACCAGAGGGTGTTTGTCTCTCACAACCAATATAATATGGTATGCTGAACTACCAGAGTGGCAATTGTTTATTAGGACTGTTAAATCCGAGATACCCAATCTTTTAAAAAATCTTTTTATTCTAACCATAAAATTCTTAAAAACATTATATATTTTCAGTAAATAGGTGTCCAAGAACCTGTATAACAACAATTTTCATTCTAATCAGTTCAGCAGTTCCAAAGTTCAATATTTTTTGTATGTTGATATATGGTTATTTATATATAAAATGTAAACATTCGGATCAATCGTAACTCATCTTCCCACAAGCCTGCATACACAATTTCATTGAAATATATCAAGGAACAATAAAGTTATCCAATTGAGAAAAAAGAAATGATGACGACAGACACCCATGGCAAATGATAGTCCCAAGCTTTTTTCTGCCGGGGCCAAAAAGGATTTAATTCATGTAAGTAAATGTAAGCACAGAAAATTATCTGATAAGTCAGTCAGATTGCATCATTACAGCTTTTCTTCATATAACCATCATTAATACAATTAATTAATTATCCGACTTTATGTATAGCTTAAAGCATTTCTTAGGCACATTGTGGTCATATCAGCGATGTTGATCTATATTGTGTCTTATCTCTTTTCCAGTATTATCAATTAAATTTGTCATTTTTGACAATGTTTTAGCACTTTGATTTATTAACTGTCAATGCAAGGATATTAGTGCAGCAAATTCCCAATGCACTTTTCTAAATTGGCATTGATTATTGTTTTGAAGGAAAGCATATTCGAATAATTTGGTTAATTTTTGTAACTGTATTAAATATATTGGTGTTACCATTCAGAAACTGTATCAAAAATTGCTTAATTCAAATAACATGATGCCAAATTCTACAAGTAGGAATTATCCATGAATCATTCTTGCAACATGGTTAGAGATATGAGTGAACTGTTTTTAGTGAGTGATTTACTTTTTTTTTCAATAAGTCTTCTTTCACTTTAGTGAGTTTCTAGGGAACAGGCATCTTAGATGGTACCAGAATTTGAGCCATTGGTCTTATAAATTACTATACAGTGCTTTACCAATGGCTTATTTCCAATGTCTCTGTGAAATAGTACTGTGTGAATGTTAACAAGCAACCATGCTATTCTTTTTAATTTTTTAATTGGTTTAAATTTTTGTACCTAATCATATTCCATAAAATTCCAATAGAATCTGTATTCAAATTTTTTTTTTATTGATATACATATGCTTTACTTACGAATAAATGGTTCTGCATGCCTGTTATGATTTGAGCGCTCCTGGCTTGGTCATTTTAGTTAGAGATTTTCTTTTATATTTTGATCAATCCGTTTTAACCAGAAGCAAATTGAGGTGAATTGGATTTTAGAATTTTAAAGAGATTATACGCTAAAAGAAAAAATATGGCAAATCAATAGCGTAGAATGTGATAAAATGGTAAATAATCTGGGTTATATAATTGCTCACCTTGTATCACATTCTTATAAAGACAAGAAGTATAAAGCAGAGTTAACTGGTTTTAGGGCACTCCTTGTACAATTGGTTAATCTGCTTGTAAACAAAGCCATGGTGTCTCAAGTGTTAATAGTTATAGTAACGCCTCTCTTACTGGTTCTCAATCCTCTTTTACATTGTCAGATTATGAAGATAAATCATAAGATTAACCATGAAAGATATCAAAGATACTCTGACCATGTTTTTGTCACCAGAATGTTATGTTAAAAATTGCAATTTATATGTAAAATTTAGAATGCACTCAGAGAGCACATACTTCTGTCAGCGCCATTGTCAGGAGGAATAATTGTCCATGGATCTTCCCTGAAATGTAATCACTTCTTCTGTAGCATATTGCCCACCCTTCCACAAAATCTCATTGAAATTCATTGAGAACTTTTAGAGATATTCTGTGGTATGGACATATAACTACAACGTAGGCACGGTAATGTATCCGCCTCAAAATTCTATCACTTCCGGTGCCCATTGTCCACAAAATTTCATTAAAATTCATTAAAATTCAGAACTTTTGGAGATATTGTGTGAACAGACAGACAATAATACAACTTAGTTGGAAGAGGTAAACTAACTGGCATGACTTTCAGGATATATTGAATCAATTGCAGTAAAAAGAGTTGAATTAACCTTTGTTGAATTAGTTATTGACCTTTGTGCCATAAAGGAAAATTCAAAATATTATATGTTGAGTTAAGGTTTTATTAACACATCTTTTGTTCATTATTTTCTCGGATGAATGAGAAGGCAACTAATTCTGGAGTTAAAAATAGAAATTAATCCTGCTAAACTAAATAGCAAACTGGTTACCATTAATAGTTCAGTATGAAAATCAACCAGTTAATTAGAGCTATTAAAAGGTCCAAAAGGTTAACATGTATTTCTGATTTTATCTAAGAATTAAAAACCTAATTTGTAGAGACTTACAAGATATATATATAACAAGAATCATGCAAATTACTTTTCTTGTAAAGGAAAGTTACCTATATCCAACCAAGATCATTCCAAAACAAAATAATATGTACATGTTTAAATTTAGGCATATCTCAGCAGTAGATTACTATTATCAAATGCCATCATTCACTAACCACAAGTACACTCAAAGATTTCTTCATTCCTCTTTTTTATTTCAGTAAGAATACCCCCTGAAAACATCACTCTAAACTCTCTCTACAGGTCTCCCCTGTTATAATACAGTTTGTTATAGCATGATTCATGTTAAAATGCAGGTGCATGGACCTAAAATAGCTAGATTTTTTTCCCCCCAAATAGCTAGATCTAGCTACTAAATAGCTAAATTGATCGCGGCTCTGTTACAATGTGGTGTTGGCTTCCTTGGAGCCTAACATCTGCGTTATAAAGGACATGGCCTGTATTATGCTTGTTACAGCTGTGGTTTGTCACTGTCTGCTGTCAGTCAAGTAATTTCCATAGCTCAGAATGTGTAACATGGTATTGAAGTCAAGTATTTATTTTTCTAAAATAAACTCTTAAAATACATTGCGAGTCTTGTGGCATCCATTTTGAGGTTTTGCCATTGAACTATTCCAGCTTGTACAATCAGAATTTCCTCTCCTACCAATTAATAATTCATATCTGTAAGATAGATTGATAAAATGTAGAATATCACCTCAAATAATTAAGCAAATATTAATTAATGGTTTCTCAATGAATAATGATAATTTGCATATCCATCAATAACTAAAAGGGAATTAATGATTCACTGCTGAGAATGTCAGGACATTGAGGAAGATTTAATTTGTAAATGTAAGAAATAAGAGCAAGCTGGTTGGTTGTCAGTGAATATCTTTGCATTTAGAAAGAGAAGAAGAATCTCTCCAGAAAGATCAATAAATATAAAAAGTGATTATTTCAAAACATATGGCAAATTTTATATCATGGTAAAGATATCCTCAGATTTTGGTTATAGAAAGTGCATTTTTCCTATTATTACACAAATCTAAATCAGCAGTAATAAAAAGTGACATATATGATAATATTGTCACACCGCAGCACTACATAAACATGCCACAACTGGGGATATGACCATTTGGTGGTCTTTCTATGACCAGAATAGGGTTGAAGAGTTGTAAAGAACATCCATATATCTGACACACACGTTTATATATTTGAGTATATTAATATATATATTTATCAATACTTTCAAGATATAGGACCCTTCACATTTGAAAATATGGAAATGGGGAGAATTAGTATTAAAAATTTTTTTTTTTTTTCTGTGTCTTTTGCTTTATCTAAGCATCAATAAAAAATTTACAAATATCATTTCAAACCTATGGTTGAATTGAAAAAAAAAAGAATAAGCAAAAAAAGCTTTTATTTTATTTCTTTTGTTGAACTTTTTCGATATTTTGTGCATGCTCCTTACAGCTTTATGAAAAATTTATAAATCACTTATCAGAGAAAAATGAATAGCAACATGAATAAAAATTAGGAGGTCTAAAGAAATAAAAATAGAGACTGACATTTTATTCCAAACTAGCTTTTTGAAAAATTATTGCATCAAATAATGTATAATGTTGAAATAACAGAAACCCAAATTTATAAAACATATAAATCATGCTGATAGATAGATATATATATATAGTGTTTGGGCTCTTGCATGCCTGCATTATATATATTAAAGTTGGAGAAGTGTTAGTTGAAAAATGTGACTTAGCATGATTATGATTATTGCAAATACATAACACAAAATTGATTAATATATCAAGTTTATGTAATGTAGGCTCTTAGATTACATACATGTCTTACTCTTAGCCTTTATATATTTGTGTATTTATGTCGGTATCACTATATGTGCATCTGCAGGTATATTTAAGTGTTTACATGTATACGCATTTAAATGTTCACATATGTATGTTTGTATCTGTAAATTATATATATGCACATATACACATTAATAATCGTATGTTCATTGTATAAATTATATACATGCAAATATGTGTCTGTATCTAGATACATCATTTTTCCATATGTATGTCTATTACTAGAGAAATATAGGTAAATTACACACGCTCTTCTGTTGTATATCCATGTGTATTTATCCATATATTCATGCACACACATTTATTTTTACTCAATCATTTTCTGTGTGTATATGTTTTTACATAGATTATATATCAGTATATAACATTTGCCTGTCTCTCTATAGCCATCTATCTTTGCATAAATGCTCATTTTCCAGGCAAGCAGACTCTTCCCACTTGGAAGTCATACAATCTTAACACTCATTGGGCCTTGTAGTGGACAAGTCAATTTTAATATTGCTTGCTCTCTCTCTATCATAAATGATTTATATATGTATGCATTTCTTTGTATGAAAGTATATTTTTATATATTAATATATATGTGCATGAGCAAGAGGTCCTTTACAAGCGCACACATATGCATACACACACAACGATGCATGCAGCTTTTTGTATGTATCCGATATGCTTAATCTTCATCAAAGTTTTATGGGCTTGTATATATTGAGGCTGTATTATTCGCAGATCTCTCCCCGTAGAAGGTAAATTTACTATTGCTGAAAATGGGGGGGTGCAATAAAAGAACTTCCCTTGAAATTATCCATGCCAATGGAATGAGGAGGGTGATGAGCCATTTGTCACTCTACATCTGCAGTGGACAGCATTTCTGAATATCCTGAGCCACTTAGAAGTGCCACTTGTGCTGTCAGATTTAATTCCTTCTATTTCTTGTGCAGGAAAAGCAGAACATCTTGAAGAGTTTAGAACTGCAGTCATTCTTATTGCCTTTTGTGATCTAATATATTAAAAGACTTAGAGACTGCTGCATTTCATGGATTGTAACTTTGATATTTATATAGTTTGAATGGTTACTTAAGAGGCTTGATTGTCATGAGTGTGTTTACAGTATACAAATCCCTGGTGAAGTTTGTGTGTATGTATACAGGTATTTGAAATGTACTTTATAATTCAGAAGAATTATTGAATAAATAATGAAGTGTTTTGGAAATGTACTGAACAGACTAGATTTACAAAGGAAATGTATGAATTAGAAACCGTCAACCAAAACTGTCAAAATTAGGTTTCTTCAGTTCTCAAGTCTGGCTGGCTATGTATGTATCATGTGTACAGGCTACACCAATGGCGATAGAGGGCTGAAAATTTTAACATTTACTTTTTATGTCTAGCAAAAACTTTTTTTTAAAATTCCCCGCCTGAATTGTTTGTTTTTAGTGGTGGTTCAATTTACAATGTAAGTTTATGCTAAAGTGATCCCTATTTTGTGCCCGCTTGTTTTTTTGAAAATTCAGACTTTTTTTAGTGATCTAACAAAAGGCGTGAGAAGTAACTTATTCTTGATCACCCCCTAACACGGCATGCTGCCAAAAGATGTTGGTATCATGACTGTTTCTATTGAGTGACTAAGCAGACCTGTTTTTTTTTTTTTTTGTTGTTTTTTTTTTTTCATTGATAAACAGAAATATTTACATACTTGTTAACATTGTGGAGTTTCTATTATATTATATGAATTGGCAAAATCAACATTGTTGTAGAATGGCTTGTAATACCTGCTGTGCAGCGACCTTCTAATTTTGATACAAAGATGTAAAATTTTTGCATTATTTTCTGATTATTATTGCCTGAGAGAGAGTTGGATTTTTTTTTCCTTTTTCTTTTTTTTTTCTTTG
The DNA here is from genome assembly GCA_006491835.1 of Architeuthis dux. NCBI lineage: Eukaryota > Metazoa > Mollusca > Cephalopoda > Oegopsida > Architeuthidae > Architeuthis > Architeuthis dux. Next base: position 28,603,873 of record VCCN01000387.1, read on the forward strand.
TTTCTCTTCCTGTCAACATATTCATTTGTACAGCCTGAGGTCTCTTGTAGCCCAAAGATTTTGATCTCTTCTGGCTAATACACTCTGTTAAATTATTTTTGCCTTGTATATGTGCGTTTATATATGCATGTGTAAATGTGTGTATGCGTCTTATATATATATTGTGTGTGTGTGCATTCATAGATTATAATTCTTTGGCTTCTTGAAATGAAAATTTTTCAAAGGTTTATTGTGATCATGAAGTTCACTAACCTGCTTGCATTGGTATACCTTAATCTTTAAAGCCTCTAATCTTTAATCTTCTACTGAGCTGTACTTCTAGTGTGTATATTTCTATGGGTTCCTGCAACTTGTTTAAATATGAAATAAATGAGATAGTCTATTTCAGATATTATTCTGACTCACCTAAAGGCCATTAAGCTCAATGTCAAGTCACTTCCTTTGTATTGAATTAATATTATAATTATTTGCAAATAAATAAATAAGGCAAACTATTCTGTAATTAGTATTTTTTTCTCAAGAAGGGGGGAAAAAAGTCCCCCCTCACTTTTGACCCTGGAAAAAGAAAAGATTTTTGACTTAGTTTTATCAGAATATGAGGTCTGTTAAAAAAAAAAACCGATGTTAAAAAAGTATTAACAGAATATAAGGTCAGGTAAAAAAAAAACAATTTCCATAAAGTTTTATCAGAATAAACGTTCTCTCATGAAGTCAGTGTTCTATTTTGATGTCACACACGGTGGACACAAAATAAGGTTCTAGTTTAGCATCATAGTTATATCATAAATTGAACTCCCCTGGGTTAAGGTAACACGTATATATCCACAAACAGATAAACTATTATTATTATTATATAGATAATATGCAAGCTGTTTGCATATATATTGAGGTGTGTGCGATTTTATATTTTCTCGTAAAGTAATATATCTTTTGGAGTATATCATTCTATGCATTATTTTGCTGTGGGAAAATTGCCAAAAACAATGCAAATAAAAACTGTTTTCTATATCAATTTGAAAATTGACAATTGTTCAGCTTATATATATTTTTTTAAAACTCAAAAACAGACTTTTCTGTTTTTAGATAAACATTTGATATATTATCAATTTTCTATGGATTGATTATTAATTACTTCATTATTCTAGTGATTCGGTTTTGACATTCATGGCTTATTGGCATTAAATTCATTTTTGGTAGGGTGAATTAGGTATGGCTCATCTGACAAGGATGTTAGTTCTATTCTTAGCCAGGATAACCTGGGTTGCTCAGCTTCACACTCAGAGAAGGATAATTATGAAAGATTTCAATAATGTTGTACATCTACCATTCTTTATTTATTTACTTGAAAGATGACTTATCCAGGATGAATGGTTTTGATAATCAAAAATAATACTTTCAGATATTATGTTGATGTAAAATTTTCAATGTCATCTTTGAGCTAAACCATGAAATTCAGACTGAAATTTGACTCTTGTCTTTTCTGAAGGTCGCCTAATCTGCAGAAATATACAGTATTTACTTGGGTAATTTAGACCTGGAAAAACTGTTCTTGTTTTTTTTGTTGTGGACCCTGCATCACTGTACCCTAACATTGTCTATGGGTTCAATTGTAATTTAACTGTATTTCCATATAGGTACAAAAGCTGTTAACACAATTTCACTGTTAATGGCAACAGTGATTAATTGTATAACTAAAGTTTGAAAAAA
>VCCN01000387.1:28605670-28618628 GCA_006491835.1 Architeuthis dux
TTCATTTTAAACATGAACTTCATTTTAAACATGAACTTCATTGTAATTGAAATAAATTCAAAAAAGGAGATGAGCTGACATAAGATGTTTTAAAAGATGAATGTATGAAACATAGAAAGCATGATTTTTTTTGAAAATAATTTCAGCAGATAATGGACAATTACAATATGTAATCAACTGCTTAGATTTGTACTTCAAGGCTCTTTTCAAGCTCAGTGGGTTTAACAGATCCAGGTTATGCAATGTTTCCTTTTAAACTAACTACATTATTTCTCAATCTATACTAATATTTGAACCCTCTATTTGTTTGCTTGTCCATGACTCTTCTCCATGAAAAGTACAAGGACTATCGACTTAATATTTTGCATGTATAATCAATAAAACTCGACTTCCCACATAGGCTAACCTTCGAGGTCATTCTCGAGCCAATTTTCGGTTCTGTTACAGTCTGGTTTCTATTTAGTAGATTTGTTTATTCGCTCTTTCTTCTTCTCTGTACATGTTTACTGTTTTATTTTAGCACAGTACTGTCAGTGTTCAGTAATTCAATGTTTTATTAGGTTAAAATTGATTTCATCAGTGAAAGCTGCAAATGATATTAATAATTCTTTCCCGATTATATTTCTGCTGCTTTCAATAAAACCACTGTTACCTTTGGAAAAAGTGTCATTTTAAAAATAAAATCTGTTTACATTTGAGGTGGGTTTGGCTTTCTACTAATGATGTACCTATAATGATCAGCTGGGCCCTTAGTTTCTCTCCATAGTACAAGCATTCGAAATCTGTATTCTAAAATGTGAAGCTCTATCTTAACATAACTTGATTTGAACACCACACCATAACCAAGTATAAAATATTTATGCTTCACAACAGAACTAGGCGCGGTTCTTCAAAGACATACTTTTGTATGATGGACGGTCGTGCGATGAATGGGTGGTAATGGTACAGTTCTGATTTTCTGTTACATCATATATGGTAGGACCACCCATCAAACCTAGATTTTTCTGCAAAAAGTTACTTTCAAATATGTAACAAAGGCCTTATTGCTTGAAAGCAACATCGGTTTCATCTGAAATTTCTTTTTTCAGTTTCAGGTATTCAATGGTCAGGAACCCCCCCCCCCTCTTATTTTTTTACATCTCTATAGAATTCCATTTGCTTTCATCTGTTCTTATATTCGAGGTTGTCTTTCCCCGGGCAACGTTTTACTCTCATGATATATTTACCTAACAATTAAAAGGATCAAGCAAAAAGGTAATTCATTTGTCACCAATGTCCTGCTTAAGGCACTTACAGCCATCTATTTATTTATTTGCTTCAGTATTTAAACTTTTTTTTCATTTCAGTTAGAAACCATCAACCAAAACTGTCAAAATAGGTTTCTTCAGTTTTTGAGTTGGTCTGGCTGGTTGGTTATGTATGTATCATGCATACAGGCCACACCAATAGAGCTAGAGGGCTGAAAATTATTATGTTTTAGAAAAATTTTTTTTTTAAATTCCCTCCAAATAGGTTTTTAGTGTGGGGGTGGGGGGGTTCAATTTACAATGTAGGTTTATGCTTGTTTTTTTTTTTGTTGAAGATTCAGACTTTTTTTAGTGATCACTGCCCAGCAAAGGGTGAGAGAAGTAACTTATTCATAGATCACCCCCTTTTCCAATTTTTTAATCACCCCAACACAGCATGCTGCCAAAAGACATTGGTCATATGATGGTTTCTATTGGGTGACTAACCAGACCTGTTTTTTATTTGTTTTTCTCTGAGAATTCTTTTGAAGTTTTTTTTTTTTTTCAATCTTTGAAATAGAAGTCGTCTGCTTAATCTATCTTGTTAAATATGGCAATAAATATGCAGAACTTGCCTGACTTCCAAATGTTTTTAACATTCAACAATTTAATGGTTTGATTTTAAATCAGAGAATCATATTTTCATTCACTTTTCCCCCTGAAAAAAGGAGGAACAAAAATAATGTATTTTTTGAAAATGTTTGACAGCATTCTTTTCTTCTTTTAAAAACCAACATACTTTTAAGAATATTTTTTTGTTTACTTGTTTTAGAGGAATAAAAAAATTGACCCAACTCCAATTTCAAATTGTTTTTGACAATACGAATAGACATTATTCACATTTTTACATAACAGAAAAATTGTGAGAAGAAAAAATTCTTTTGATTTTGTTTCAAATGATTTATTTAAGCAAATATGCAATGTCTAATATTTGTTGCCTGCTAAGATAAACAAAATGTGTGTGAAAGATTTCAAGATTTACCCCCACCCCCCGCTTCTGTCTCTTTTGCACATGGTGAGTGTTAATGCCATATTTTGTTTCAGCTTAAGTAGATGGTTTTTGTTTTTTGTTTTTAGATCACTAATCAATGAATATATAATTTTCAAATGATGAACAAAATCAACAGTATATACTATATTTGACAGCATTTTGCAAATATATCTATATTTGTAACAAATTTGAATTAGTGTATTTTTTGTTTTACTTAGATGCGAACAACACTATAACATTAAGACAAAATCAACATTTTTTTTTTTTTTTTTTTTTTTTTTTTTTCTTTTGCTAAATGAAATTTAAAAAATGCAGACAGTATGCAAAAATTAGAAATTAAATCCATATGCTTGTTGTATGTACTTAGTGACATGAGGTAATCTAGTTAGATTTATTCTTGTGACTAATTTAAAAGAGAGACCATTTTTTAAAACTAACAAGTTTATTTTATGTTGCCAATAGAATTGATTTTAGTAATTTATTTTTAAAAAAAATAAAACTTTCTCATTTTGGTGTTACTATTAAAAACAGAAAGGGAGAGAATGTAAGTACAAAATGGTTTCAAAAAATGCCAGAATTTGTTTGTCTCTAATTGCCTGGCATTCAGTTCATAGTTTTGTAGGGTTTGTAGTTGGGGGTGGCTATGTCAATCTGTTTATAAAAGGACAGTCTTGAGAAAGCTATGGTCATAGTTTATTAACTTATTTCACAGCAAAGGAAATTCCTGGTGCTAAATGACCCATATAGGTACTGATATGTATATTTTGGACTGGAGAATCTGTTCCTGCTCATAACAGCATGTTTATTGCAGTGTTTTTAAAAAGAAAAATTCAGATTATGAAATCAAATAAAACTTGAAAACTAAAAGTGGAGGAAGAAAGGTTGTCAAATAAATTATTTGTTAATTAATTGTGCCAATTCTAATTTTGTCATATAAGCTTTCTTTTTCTTTCCTCTCTTTTCTCCCTGTCTGTTACATGATTATCAAGAGGTAAAAAGTAGTCCACTTTGGAAGAGAATCTATTTGTGATTATGTCTTGAATGTGCATTTTTATTAGAGGTGATGGGATGGCAGGTTTATGTATATAAAGTGTCAATAGATTTGTGGAAACATTCATTCATAGATACAGAGAAACGGGTGAGCATATACACAATTTTGTATATATTTGCATTTATAAAAGTATATTGTATATAAATGCATACTTTTATAACTATGTGATATTGATATGTGTGGGTATCTCTCATATATCATTACCTACACATACGCACAAAGATAATAACAGAACAAAGAATGGTCTTCAAGTTTATGTACACCAATAATATCAGTATTTTTTTGACTATCCAGAAACAGCTGTTCCATTTAACAAAAAGTATCTATCTTAGATCTATTTACCTATGCACATAGCCATTATTAGTTCATAGATGTATATGTATATATCACTCGTCCATGCCTCACCAATGGAGTTAGACAGCTGAAAGTTTGAACATTTACTTCTTGTTATGTCTAGAAAAAACTTTTCATTTTATTTTTTAAAATTCCATTGATATCTACCTAATAATAATAATAATAATGATAGGTATTGTTGGTAGGTAATGGATGTTGCAGCTGGAGCTCCATTCCTTTATTCATAAGACCTGTGGTGTCAGTAACTGTTGACTCTTTTTTTGTCAGTTTTATTCTTAATACTCATCATTGAAAGAAACTGTCCAAGATGCTACAAGACTCAGTTGAGTTGAATATCTATTGTAAGCAAGGAAACTGTTCTTTAGTTTGGTTGGAATCTTGTTTATACTTTACAGTGCATACCAAGAAGATTTAAAATGAAATCTGGCTTCTTAGCCTTTAGTCCAAAATCTGCCACTAAGCTACTCTTGCTAGTACTAATAGTCTTTGGAGACTTGTTTGTGTGTGTGTTTTAAAGCGTTTTTATATAAGTAGAAATATAAACTTTATCTCTCGTTATTTTCTGGGCTCGAGACTAGCTTTTCTCCAATAACATAATTTTCTCTTGCCAATGTGAATTTATAAACGTGCGATTAAACTTGTGATCAGTACATACTTACACCACTTAGCTAATACAGATTTTATAAGTATTAGCTAAGCAATGTACTATTTCTTTTGAGTGTTGACATAATATCCTTTTGACTTTGTGGCCTGGTCTATGCTGGCAAGAACTTAGTGCTTTAATCATATAATATATTGTTTGTTCTTATGAAGGGATTCAAACTCTTCATTATGGTACTTTATTTTCAATTTGTACTGCATTTCTCTTTTGTTAGATCTAAGAAGTTTCATATATGTATCTATAAATCTTTTCTCCGTTCATAACACCTGATATTCACAGATGATCACCCATTGAAGCAGTACGCAAATTGTAAAAAGAAATAAAAAAATTGGTGATTTTGCAGAAATTGGTGCTCTTGACATGCTGTAGCCATAAATCATTGATGTTTATCAAAGAATTTGAGACACATTGAAAGAAACTGTCCAAGATGCTACAAGACTCAGTTGAGTTGAATATCTATTTTAATTACATGGCATTAGGAGTTGTCTATCTGACCTTAAGAGCACACAACAGGCCTCTTACTTTCACTCTTCTTTCATTCCTCCCCCTCTTTCTTTCCTCTTACTGATCTCTTTCTCTTTGCTTGTTGCTATCTTGAAGACTGCTATCAAAGATATTTTGTTTAAAAAAAAAGGGATTAAAAAAAAAAGACAAATAAAAACTCACCAAAACTAAGTAAATAAAGGGAATAAATAAAAGGAAATCTATCTCACAAGTTCTATCTTTGGGGACAGTTTTGATATATCATGCTCTTTAGAAACATTTTGCTTTTTTTAATGCTCAGTTCATCTCTGATTTTTTTTTTCTTTTGAAATGTTAGTTGAGCAAAAATCACTTGTCTCACTTAATCCATTTCTAATGGAACCTTTCACTTAAGTTGAGTCCAGTTCTCATATGATTTTTGTCTATCTCTCTGATCAACATTTTGATTTGACAACTCTTGTAAATGGTCTGAGCAAAAAGTAAACTGCAAACATATATATTCATTGATTCTTGTTATTATTGTTACTGTCTTTACTTTTATCGTTGATTCTTTTTTTTTTTTTTGCCATACCTCATATTGTATGTATACCCTATTTCAAACTTGACAGCATTGGGTCTTTTTTTTTTTTGTGATATACAATAAAATGTTTAAAACATACCAAGGAATTTAAAAAATGGGAATTACCCTTTGAAAATCACTTGTTTATCTTAAGTATAACTTGATGAACAGGTTACATAGCCATATTCACTATTTTTAGTTTTTGAATAAAGAGCTTTTTACGTAAAGTACTATATAAAATGTGTAAGCTACCCATTTTTGTTGTTAACAGTTTTTATGAATTTATCTTATAATACTATTCTATTTAAGTTTATTGCTTATCTTTTTTATTATTATCCTTGTGTGAAAGTTTCAAGTAACCCAACTTTTATGTAGGTTCACTGGCTTAGAAGGTATAATTTGTGATAGCTTCTTCCCTACCTGGGGGACTTAAACCACCATGATGTTGCAGACCAAATTTCGTTTGTCTTATTACACAATATTTATGGGTTCATGTCAGTTTAGTGAAGGGATGGCAGTGTTATTTATTTAAGCCACTATAGAATTTCCACAGGTAAAACTTCAGTTTCTTGATTTAAAAAATAAAACAAAACATTTATCATCAACAACCTTGCTTTCACTATCAGTTTTAAAGAAGGCATATCTGCAGTACAAAAAAGGTTACAAATCAACATTTATTATTCCCTTTGGAAATTACATAATATTTCTTTTATTTCAGTTCCCCACCACCCCAATTTACTTTTGCTTCTTAAGTTTGTCTTCATCAGAAGAAGTCATCAATTGTGCCTGTAAAATGGTGATCTCTGAACTTTAACCAAATGCCAGATGCCTTTTCATGAATTATTGTTAATTTAAATTTTGATAGCACAAGGTCCAAATTTGTTGAATTCAATTGCATAACATAGTAGTGTGGCCAATCTGTTAATGGCTGATATGGTTCAAATGAAGTAAGCCATATTATATTTGTATAGATATTTGTTGGACTAAACCAACATTGAATATCATAGAACACAATAAAGAAAAAATTCATTGTCAATGATTTGTGAGTCTTATACATAGACTGAATGTAAGTCAAGTAATCTGAGTTAGAGGACTGCATTCCTTTTCCTGCTCCATATAGAGGGCAAACAATCCTTTGATTTAGATTGCTTAATATGCATAGTGTTATTTTGGACACAAATTGGGTTGCCTCCCTTAGATCTTTTTACTACCAAAAGTATTTATTGCATTGTGCATTTCTTGGTATGCTGAGTTCAGAAATGTGCTTCAATTCCTTTCACCTGCAGACACTTGCACATATGACTTTTTGTTAAATTCTGCAATTATAAGCTCAAGTAAAATTGGTTGAATTTTCTGGTTTGTAAAGCTTAACCACTGAAGAATTAAGTTAGAAAACCATAATTTTGAATATATAACTCTTAAATTCATTAAAAAAACGACTGTTATTATCAAGGGAAATACCTCCTGATTGAAATTATCCCCTTTTAAACATTAGGTCAATTTAAAAAATTTTTTCCTATCCAATTCACAGAAGACTTCCATTATTTTTAATTCTATTCATTGAAAAGTTCCACTGTCAATACATAGTTACAAGCGATCCATGAATTTAAGAGTCAAACCATATAATTTGAAATATGTATTCTGGCAAAAACCTGTTTACATGAAAGTATCAATTATAAAGATGACTCTGCAGTAAATGATTTTTGAAAATATTTCGATTCATGTGATGTTTATCAAGTTTTCTTAGAATCAGTTTCTGGCTACTGACATGATGATACTCAGAGTAGCATTTAACCTTTTATGTAGTTGTAAATATTTAAGATTGTACTGACAAATGGAGCCAGCAGATTCAAATCCAGCAACTGATCACTTGAATTATTTTGTGCTGATGTCTTTAAGCAAGGCATACTCCTCAAAATCTAGATATTGTATTTATATATTATTATATGAGGAATCTTATTTATATCAGAATCAAAATCTAAAATTGGAAGATTGCTTTATAAATGAATATAATATTTTGACAATTTTTGTTTATGTATCAACAAAGTAACAACTATGTACAGTGGTCCCACTTTTATGTAGACGTTTGTGTTTTTGGTTGCCTTTGTTTGCTAGAACAATTTGTAATGTTAATTTCTTATGAGTGGCTACCTTTTGTATAGAGCTAGTAGATGCTTTTTGTGGTAGAAACCTATCTTGTATCTCTCTTAATAAGTTTCAACTTGGCTATAACAATAACAAACATAACAAGTAACCATTAAGGCCATGCTGACAGAGATAAAGATGTTATGAAATCAAAGAGATGAAAATCTGTTATGTTTCAAATTCTTTACTCTATCTGGGAAAATTTTTAAGGACAGCCCATTCAGTGTAATTGTTAAATTTCAGCAAAATAGATTTGTTTTCGTTTTATGTTGAGAAGAAGCCATCATTTGTTAGTTTAGATAGATTCTCCACCTTTAACTAGTTCAGTATTTTTCTATTACTATTTCAGCAACAATTCTATTTTTCTAATTAATTTTCCATATTTATTAACTTATGATGATGATTGTACATTTTGCATTTATGTTTCATTGAATTAATGATAGTTATAACTGAGTTCGGTATTTCTGAGATGAGGTGTTAGTATTACTTATACTATTGTTCGGACTGAGATCCTCATCTTGGTTGTCATTTCCACAACGGGTTCAGTTCAATAGTTCCGGTAAGTTACCGACAAAACTTGACACCTGAAGAAGGCCGGAGGGTACATCGGCCGAAACGTTGTGGAAATGACAACCAAGATGAGGATCTCAGTCCGAACAATAGTATAAGTAATGATAGTTATGTTCATCTTTCTTCTATTACAAACATATATTTTGTGTACCATCAAAATTCATTGGCAATTGTGACCTTCCCTGTCTCAAAATGGCCACTGCTCAAGCTTCAGAATAACACAAGCTGATAACAAATTTCAAATCAAAGAAGCAGACTACGACAATAACCCTAACCCTGCAGCTGGAGTGGCAGCCATTTTGAAACGGGAAAGGTAACAATAGCCAATTTATTTGCCTCTGTAGTAGTTCACTTAAGATTCAGGAGGGAATGTATTTGACTTAGGGAAAGATGGAATCAATAGTGTTTTCTGTGTCTTAGTTGAGATAGTAGAGAAAACTAACACACAGCAAAAGGTTGTAAATGAGTCATCTAAAAACCAAAACAAATGTAAGCAAAAAATATATTGTTAGGATAGGTAGATAAATACACTATAATGATAAAATAAATTTAACGAAAAACAAAATATAGGAAGAATGTTTTTTTTTCTTTTCTTTCTGTTTCCTCACTCCCCAATCATGCAGCAAAATGCATCTGTCTGTACGATGTGAAATGTTTTACCCTCTAAGTTTTTCTTTTTGAGCAGCTAATGAATCTTTTGCACAGCAGCTGCAACATTTTCTTGGTTTTTGCTGCCCAAGGTGTGTATTTGCACAGTCAATCAAACTATCTATGGTGGCTATGGCATGCGCGATTAAAAAGCAGAACCTTTTTCTTTCTATACTTAAATGATTAAGGAAGCTGTGCAAGCTGTGCCTGGTAGTTGGAGAAATTTTGCATGGATTCTCACAAAGAGCAACCAGAAAAAAAGAAAAGAATTTCTTTATGGCACTTTTGTCAGTGATAGATTTTGTTTATATTGTTGTGTGTTTATATCTCTGTGATGGCACAGTTTATTAAACGGTTTGCTTGTTATCACTTTCAATTTCTTATTATATTTTTCATTCTAATTGGTTATTTCTTTTCCCCTTTCTGCGCCTTGTATACCCCACAGTGGCTTTTTGCTCTTTGAATCATACCTTCCTGAATAGATTGTTAAACATTGTTCCTTCATTCTTCCTAACGAGTGGGGTGGGTTGAAAAGAAATCAAACAGCTGTGTCCTCTCATACTATAGCTCTTCACTGCCTGGTAGGCTTTGTTTTTGGTACCTTGCTTCCTCCCTTCCTGTATCTTTTTTGCTCTTCCCTATCACCTTCTGAAAACTTTTGCACCTTGCCACTCCCACTGACAACTTTGCATTTTGACCTCTGATGATATTTTACACTTAGCATCACCTGATGACATTTTTCCACCTTGTCCTTTTGTCTGATGACTTTTTGTACCTCACTTTTTTAGGGTACCTCCTTGCTTTTGGCTTTATTACTTTGAACTTTTGTTTTATTGATCTTTTTTCTTTTCTTCCTTTTGTTCCTGATTTTTATTTTTTAATCCTTAGATGTTCATATTTATTTATTTAAGCAGGCTTCAGTAGTGAGTTACCCTATGAGAATCAAAGTGAATTTCCCAATAAAAGCCTGCAAGACCAGCTTGCTAACTGTTGCTCTATACTAGGCACCCCCTGTACAAGAATTGTTTGTAAGTGAAAAATATCTCCAAATATTTAACTAATTTAATGCTGTCAAAAAATAACCCTTGGATATTACAGATTTTATAAATTGTTAACATGCTGTAAGAGGTTAAAAAAAAAGATTTAGAGAAGCAATGGGCGTTTTCGATTGGGAATCAGAAAAAGTAGCATAGATTATGACTTTATACTAAATTTTCACAAAATAGAAGAAAAAAATCCAAGGGATATGCTTCAAGATGTTAAGAAGAAATACACTTTGTAAAATGAATATCCCAGCCTTCCTGTTTAGAGAGTGCTGAGAGCACTAGCTTGCCCTGTGTTGAGATTTGAGCCTCTAAGAATGTTGGTTTGTTGAATTACAGTCATTAAAATGGCTCTTTTGACATTCAGTCCAACTTTGTATATATACTTTATCCTACTGAGAGTTGTTTTGTATAAGTTGTTCTCACCTAATCATGAAAGCTTAAAAGAATTTTCTGAATTTATTTTGGTTGGACAATGTCCTGACAAAAGTCTTGTCCTGCATTCACTCACATTCACAGGGTGCATTAAATATTAAGCTTTTACTTATTTTTTTTCTTAAATGTCAAGGATTGAAATCTTTAATCTAAAATCAGTTTGGAATTTATTTGACATCTCTGTTAGGCCTATTAAATTCTAATAAATAATACAATGAATTTTGCAATACTTTGTAATTATCTTTGTAATTCTATTAAGATCTTGATAGTTTTGGTTGATATTTATGAAATGTTCTGCAACTTATCAGAGCTTTGCCTCCTTTGTGCAGTCATCATATGTTTATTACATACTATTGTTTTGTCTTTTACTCAAACTCCTTTTTTTATATCAACTCACACCCCATCCTGTCGGAATGTGAATCAATTTGTAATAGCATATAAAATGAAGCATTGAAATATGATTTGACCTGTTGATTTTAATTTAATTAAGGATTTTAATCACTTGTTAGCAAATTGCACCATTTTTGCTTGGAATTCCTAGAAAATGAAAAGAAAAGAACCAGCAAAGAGAAAAGGATGGTTTATTTTTGGAAGTGTTCAGCAAATTTCATAATATTCAACAAAACTTTAAGAAATGACAAAATATTTATTTGTTCTCTAATGGCCCTTAATACATAAATCTAAAATCATGTGGTTTTTTTTTCTTTATTATCACTATTTCTTGAGTTTTCCTATTTATGGAAATAAATTATATATAAATGTAACAGAACTCTTTTAAAGAAACTGTTTGGTATCTACTGAACATTGTATGATGCTGCACCCTATTCATCCATGCAAGTATCCACACAAACACATACATATATAATATAAATAATTGGATTAGCAAGGCTTCCTTTTAAGACTTCTTGTACTGAAATCACACTTTGACACCATTAGTTATCCCTTCCTTTACACTTGGTAGCAAATACAACACATGTTTGACGTTACTTACGGATGTTGTAGAAAAGAAATAACAAACAAGCTGACCAAAATTTATTTGTTAAAATTAGCATTAAACATTTTTCATCTGTTTTATGGAAATAATATTGCTCTGATGTTTTTAAAAATCCAAATTTTATCACTTGAAGTGAAGAAAAGGTGTTTAATCATGTTGCTAAAAATGTGACGTTTCATAAATCTTTCAGTGATGTTCAAAAATTACTAAAATAAAAGCAAATATGTAGACTTGTGTCTAATACAGTGAAGCTATCGGGAAGAAAAACATTCTGTATTAGTCTGTATGCACACATATTTTTCTTCCTTAATTTCAAGGTTGTACCTTTCTCTAGATATTTTCTTGTAGTTATCAAGAGATTGTTTTCATATGGTTGATCAATCTATTTCCCATTTTCTTAAGAAAGCTTGATTGATATTAAATTATTGCATGAAAAGAGGAATGAAATTGACATTTAAGAATTGGCCGAAGCAGCAATGTACTTATAACTTTAAGCACTTTACTGCTTATAAAAGGACTATGGAAGCGATGTGACAGCTTCTCATACTGTGAAGATGCATGTGTTATGATAAAGCAATGAATGCCCCAACATTTCACTTGATAAAGGCACCGATCTTGTTTGGTGTATTTTATTTTGCTATCTTGTCATTACTGCCCTCATCTATAGTTTGGCATATTGAGAATGAAACAAAAATACAATGTTACACACACACTAGTATTTTAGATGGAAAAGAATTTCTGCTTATGTCAGGTATGTTTTTTGTCAGTCTATTTCTAAGTTCTTTTTTCAGGCTTGTGAGTATTTTCTTTTAGCGCTTGAGATTATTTCTCAAAGTCTATGTAAATAAATCACCATCATAGTTTTTTCTTTGTCATTTTCATCTGTCATCACTCTTTCTGCCACTCATTCTTTCAGCTACTTTTTTCTTCTCATTTTTCTTCTCATTATATATCTCTTTCAATGATTTTTCTTTCTTTCTTAATTTTCATAGTCCCCTCCTTTCTTATCGCCCTCCACTCACTCATCTCTGGATTTCTCTCTTTTTCTCTCTTTTTCTCTCTTTTAGCACTTATTCTTTCTTTACTGCCACTCTCTCTTTACTTATACCTTTCTTTCTACTCCAGCATTACTCCCCTACTTTACCCCTCTCTCTCAAACTTTGCTCCTCTCATCTTTCTTTTTAATCCCTTTATATCCTAACAGCCATTCACGGCCCCTCTATTCATCTCTCAATGGATTGATATGTGATGAGCCTAAAGTTTTTTGATCTGCCTTTTGTCATAAATGATAACCATTGTTATTTATACAATGTAGCTTTTACTCTGCATAACATTTTTAGGAACCTTCTTTTGATCATATCAGTTTACCTGGAGGTTTTTTTTCTGGAGTTTCACATTTTTTTTTAATAAGGCATGGAGTTGATAAATGTGTAGGGAACCACTAGATAGGTAAATGGAACCCTAGCCTCCTTCTCAATATGACCATATCTATATATATGTATCTGTGTAATATTTGTAAATATTTGTTGAACTCTGACAACTTTTGCACAAGCTTACATTCATGTAGCATCAAATGAGCTCACTTGCAATGGCGTGTGAGCCAAGCACACTAACCACCACTCTGCCATGTGTATAAAATAAAACCCAGAAATTATATATATATATGATTGAAATGACAATTTAGAAGACCTTGTTGTGTACCAATGAGATATCTTAGTTTATTTTGGCTTTTCGCCAG
>VCCN01000387.1:28619332-28643013 GCA_006491835.1 Architeuthis dux
ACTGGCTTTATTATATCTGTTTTATTTCACAACACCAATCTTTATTATTTTATCTGTATTTTCCAGTTGAGTACTTTATTGAGGCCTTCAACCTGATTTATTTTGGGATCCACGCCTTTCCCAAATGCATTCATTTGAAATATCACTTATTGTATGCTTCATTAACTGATGTCCCATCCGTTAAACCATTAAATAGTATTTCTATTATTTTGCTAAAATATCTGATAAATATTTTTTAGTTTTATGTATTTAGTGGCCATTATGGATTTTACAGCTATTATCCTGGCTGCTTGAAAAGATTTTCCTTCCCTCCCCCCTTTATTTAAAGAATGCATATGTAGGCAAGATTTGAAAAAAGATCCAACCTATGGTCAGATTCCTCTTGAATTTAACAACATACCCAATTAACCCATTGTACCAGAGAACAATGTTATATTAGGTAAAAAGCAAAAGTCCCTTAGATCTCCTAATCCTCACCTATATAAACATTAGACCCAAGCAAGGGTTAAAAAATTGTTTTAAAAAACAAACTGTTGAGGTTCAATTAAGATTGTCACACCTTTAACCCTTGAAGGTTATTAAATAATTACCTCCAAGGGATTTAGATGTAATGGTTGAAAGTAAGCATCCTTCAAGTTATTTTGTATATATCAGATACATATATGGGATAGATCAGTATGTAAAATATTAGAATCAATTTGATGGAAAAGTAAACAATTACATAACTATATTAGCAATGTTTCCAGATTTCGTTGTATATATGAGTGTTTTAATTTTGCTCATCCTACTTAGAATGTGGGTCTGTTATATTTATTAAGAAAGCAAAAGAGAGACTTGATATCTTAATATGTTGTACTTGCGCACACCCGCTGAGCAGAGTAGTTGTCATCTGTTTCACTTCAAGCAGACAGATTGTTTTTAGTTTTATATCTTTTGTTCAATTCACTTGCTTGTTGGAAATGTCACTGATCTCCAGTAAAAGGATAATGGTGAGATTTGACGTTTTATGGAAGATAAAGCAGGAAATCACTGAGACTTTTTGTCCTGTTGTAAATCTAAAGCCTGCGGAAATAGTACCGTCCTTTTACATGACTTCCTTAACCCTTCACCTGTCCATTTAAAAAAAAAAATCTTTCTTTTAAAAAAAAAAAAATAGCTGCAAAAGAAGGAATAAGATGGTAGTATAGTGGTATGGTTAAGAAGAGGAGTATTGCAATTGTTATTCTGTCTTCCGTCACTCAGTGTAAATGTTTACACCCATGGTTATTGTAGATTTTACAAGCACATGGATACCTTCCTGGGCATTGAGCTGAAAAGACATTGTCTCGGATTAGACACCCACCTATACGCTTGAATTCTTGTTGACCATTTTCATAACAATATTTTGATTTATTTCCCTTGCACCTTTCTGATTATTTCAGATAATTCAGATAATCTGAATCATATCCTATTTCTATTTTATTTGGACACACAACCTATTGGACCAACGTCTTTTACTTGATAGGCCATATAACTCATCACTACTACTATCACAGAATATAGCTGGTTGATTACCTTATGATTGTGAATTTAGTCAGGCTCAAGTCTAGAAGCAAGGATCTAGACTTTTTGGCTAATTTTTATTTTTATTTTCTTTCAGGACTTAAAGAATACACTTTTCTAGTAATAGAATAGTGAAATTATATTTGAGACATTTGTTTCTAATAAAGTCTGCAGAAATGGTTTTGTGGAACAAAAGCAGAAAATAGTTCTGGGATAAAATTTAAACCCTTATCTTCATTCAGATCTAAGATATTTCCTCTGCAGCTTTTAAGTATTAATTGTAAGAAGTTTCAATGCAGCAAGTGTATTTTGTAAAGATTCCTCACCCCCAACAATCATTGTGAATTTCTTGCTATTTACACACAACTATCAACCATGTAAATTTGTTTAATGCACTAACGGTTTTACATGATTATGTATAATCACATACATGATTATTCTCTACTTCAGGGATTGAATACTTAGTCTCGCAGCAGTAGTCAGTGAGAAGTAAACAATAGTTCTCTCTTTGTATAATCCATTTGCTTAATTTGACTACCTGAGATGTAAGCTATTATAAACCTTGGTAGTTTCATTTACTATACACTAGGGCTGTGCCCGTTCCAAAGGTGTATGTTTGGAAGGGGTCAGACTTTAAGATGTGTCGAGCAGCCTGTCATAATTGTCATGTAAAATAATTTTCTGTCCGTTGTACGAAACTACAGAGTATTTCAGTTACGTCTCTTCAGTTTTGCCAAATTAAGATATTTTATATTTAAATTTAGATAATTCTAAAGAGTGGAAGTCAAGATAATTTATAGAAACTATGAAGAAAAATCTATAATCTTTTAATATTTTGTTTATTTTTATTAGATTTCTTCAGAACTGCTGATTCAAACAACTTCAAACTCAACACTACACTGCCTTGTGTGTGTGTTGCTATTTTAATTTTCTCATACAGTTTTTACAAAACCATTTTTCCTTGTTTTTGTAAATAGTCTTTCATTTCTGCTACATTCATCAAGCTACTTAACCAATGGACATCTGTGCAATGGTACAGCTCCCCCTCTCTTGTAAGCAGTGAGAAAAGATTATCTTTGCTTCATGTCAATGATGAAAGGGAAGATTTTCTTAGTACTTACACAGAAAATTACTCCACTTTTTATTGTCTTTGGTATTGAAAGAAATAACACATCAACAAGTGAACAGCTATCTGTTGGTATCTTGACCTAAACACCTATATGTTCTCTTTAAGTTCCAAGTTGCGAATTGTTTGTAATCTTCTGGTATATTAGGCAGGTAGAGTAACAAAAACTACACCCCTTTCTTTAGAGACTGAGAATTATAAAAGCAAAGGATATTCAACTTTCACTGGTGTTCTTTCTTTATAAACAATGTAATTTCTTTTTTAAATGCTGAGAAGATGTATTTTTAATGAATGTGCTTTGAGAGTTTATAACCTTTTTTTTTGAAGTATGCACATGTTTTAAATCCAGTAAATAATACTATTGACTTTCTCTACACTTTGCCACCGTCTACATGCCTCACAGTACACTCAGTTATTTATATATGCCTTACTATATTATGCATGGTTTGTCTGTTTAAGAGTTGAGTTTATTACTATAATGTAAAGTTAGAAAACTGTCAACCAAAACTGTCAAAATAGATTTTTTTTCAGTTTTTGAGTTGGTCCAGCTGGCTATGTATGTATCATGCGTACAGGCCATACCAATGGAGATAGAGGGCTGAAAATTTCAACATGTACTCTTTATATGTAGAAAAAACTTCTTTTTTTTTTTAATTACCCCCTAAATAGTGAGTGGTTCAATTTGCAATGTAGGTTTATGCTAAATTGATCCCTTAGTTTATGTCCGCTTGTTTCTTTTGACAATTCAGACTTTTTTAGTGATCATTGCCCAACAAAAGGCAAGAGAAGTAACTTATTCATTGATCACCCCTTTTTCAAATTTTTTAATCACCCCCAACATGGCATGCTGCCAAAAGACATTGGTCACGTGACACTTTCTATTGAGTGACTAACCAGACCTGTTTTTTGTTTTTTTTTGTTTAATTCTGAATTGAATAAAAAAAAAGATAATTTAAAAAATTTCTTTTTTAAAAAATTTTTTCAAATCAGTTGATTAAAATTTGCTTGACTGAGTTTTGCACGACTATTAAACAATGCCTTGACAATTAATCACAATAAAAATGTCTTGTTATTTGATTGAAGCTGCTAATGAAACTTGTACATTTTTATTCTTTTCCACAATAGATAGCTTAATGCTAATAGTAGAAATTACAGGTGTATTGGGAGTAGAGAAGAATAGTTGATTGCAGGAAAGTGTTTATTCAAAACTTTTAGGACTGGGGATTTGATTTGTAAAATCCTCACCATTCACAGATTTCTGAGGAATTGGTGATAACAAGAATACTTCTCTAATAAAGAATGTTAAAAATCAATCATAGTTGCAATGATATTATTTGCTAACTGTTATATCATTGTTATTCATTGCATGTAATATTGAATTTGGTAGAGCCAAACTTTGGCTGAGCATTTTGACTTGAAGCATTAAAAAAAAATAACAAGCTCCTGCCCCCTAAAAAAAGGATGCTTATCTGTTTGTGGCTAACATCAGGAATTGAACTGTAGATCCTTTGCTTTCCAACATTAATTGCTTTCATAACATTCATAAGTGTTTGTATTTGGATATAATTACCCAACAAAATTATGTTGGAGTTGACAAGGGCAAAAGAAACTGTTTAATTTTATCAACTGTTAAAAATTCAATTAATATTTGTGCAATTATTTGTTCTTCAAAAATCTTACAAGAGATTCTCATAAGTGCCTTTCAATAGAGTCATAGATTTTCCTTCCTGCATTATTATAATCTAATAAAAATAAGTTTTTATTTGAAAATCTAATACTGTAGCTTCGGGCAGCAATAAGAGTATCTTTTTTCCCTTTCTTTAACAATAATGCTGGCTAATATTGTTTGTCCAATATGTCATTTGGCTTATTCAACACAAACAACAATCTATGCAATTTAAAGTATCTTTTGTTTTGTTTGCATGTTGGATAATAGATTTTGCCCTAGGAAGCTGTATTCTATTGACACTATTCATTGAAATACTCTATTAATTCTCCAAGTTATAAATATTGCTTATCTTTTATCTTTTTGTGACTTGTTCATCTGCTTTTGAAGCAAGAGGGGAAAAAAAAAAAAAGAAAAAAATGTTTTTCATCAAAATAATTTTCTGAGAGCAAATTTGATTAAAATTATTTTTCTGTCTTCATTTTGTTTCGAAAGAGAGGGCAATTTTTTTCTTTCTTTTCAAAGATAGCCATCAATGAATTTATAAATCGTGATGAAATGATTCTTGAAATTGCCTAATTAGAATTAATCATTTGTATAGAATTTAGCGAACATCTTTGGGAATTATAATAACAATGATAACAAGATCAATAATAATAATATAATTAAAATTATGATCAATAAAACGAATGATGTTTTAGTAATACCAGTTATGATGCTAATAATTATATAATGCCAATAAGACATAATAATTATTATCATAACAATGAAGAGATGAATGATAATAATGAAAATATATAAATATCATTGGTTTTATTACACTGTAAAAATCAGTAATTAAACTAGTACAAAATTCTGAATAATGATAATAATGATGATCATTATGGTAGCAGTAATAATAGATTTCAACAATAAAAATACTAATAAATAAAGTATAAAAGTTATGTTCCATAAAATTATGATTGTAAGGTATAAAATAAAATAATAATTAAAATTAATTATGGTGTTTCTAGTGGTCTTTTGCCATTTCCCTATTTTAATGTATTTTAATTAATTCTTAAATGAATAATAAGTTGATAACTGATGCCAGATTCTTGAAACCAGTTTTTTTTCCCCATTCTATTTCTCCATTTCTCTTTCTTTTTATCACCTTAGGTTTACTTGTATTTGGCACTGATCTACAAAAGGAGGAAAATACACACAAAGATGTGAGTTTTGCTTATAAACAATATAACTAATAAAAGATGAAGGTAACTCCAGCATCAAGATTAATTAACAAACAAACCAGGCTTTGTGATTATTTCCACTTTCTCCTTGTATCATTTATTCTATTTGATTCTGTTTATTTACTTATTCTGCATCTATCTACTAGAAATAAGTAGAAGAAAACAAATAAACTTGTATTTCAAATAGCTCTTGGGACGATTGAACTCCTTGTTGTTTGTGTTGTTAACACAATGTTTCGGCCAATCCATTCTTTGGCCTTCTTCAAGTGTAAAATCCAAGTGTGATGGGGTAAACAGAATTTTTTAAAGAACTATTTGAATGTTAATGACCCTTCTCAACACTAGAGAAAATAAACTTGTATTTGTAATATTCTGAGGACGATGTGAATAAACATTAAAATATTAGCAAAATCAACTACATTTCTCGTTTATTTATTAAGTATTGATTATATATAAGCATTTTCTTTTTGTTACCTTCATTCTTTATCTTAAAATTCAGATTAACAAGGTTCTTGTATAACCAATAAAGTATTTGTACTTTATTTTAAATAGTAAAGTTATATGATATTAGTAATAAGGATTTTGCTAATGACAATAATGAGTATGATGGTAATATATACAATAAAAGGTATGCTGATAATGCTAATAATAATTAATGATGCAATAAATGAGGATAGTTATAATTAACAGTATTGGACAAAATAATAAAGAAAAGTTAGTCTTTTTCACGGAGGAAAAAAGATTATGTTAATGACAATAGATTGCAGATTGCAAGATCATCTAATTATGCAAATGATTTTACATCAGACATTGGCACCCTTACTACCTCATACCCCTTTTCACTGTTACTTTCAACTATGAATATTCAAGTTTCTTCTCATTAGCATTTATCTCCCTTTGAGATTCAATTTTTTTTCCTCTTCCTTCTTGTCTTTATAAATTTTATTTTAACTTTTTTGAAATAAATTAACACCCCCAAAGTGACCAACTGATAATTTGATGGTTGCAACCCTATCTTTCAATCATTGTCTTTGTCTAGTCAGCATCCAAAATTAACTCCTTTCATGTTTCTAAAATAGTTTTGTTTAAAGGTCTTAAACAGAAGATGACCTCTTGGAAAAAAAATTCAGATTAAAATGTGTACAAGCAAAAATGAGTGAACTATATTTTGATTGTTGCTTTCTAGGTAAAGCTTGTCACAAACTCTCCTTGCACTTGGAGATCTGAATTGAGCTCAGGAAATGTTTATATCCATCTGCAATAGCTTGTTATCACAAACTCTCATAAAAGAAAGGAAATAATTATGATCTGAAATTAAAGAAAGGAAATGAATTACCATTAAATTAAGATAGGATCTAAGACATTTTACTACTACAATCACTGAGCTAACAACCCCTGGGTACTTTCTGTCCATTGTATGGAAGTGAGGCTTCGAAGTATTCGGTTACTTTCCTTGTGAGGCTCCTTTGATATATTAATGACGATTTTTCTGTGCTGTCATTAGGGTTTTTTGGTGGGGGCCTAGTAGGGCTGCCCGAGGGTGCGTATGTATCCGCTCGGTTGCGTGCGAACACACGTGCACACACATGTGCACCCTCGAGCAGCCCTGCATGGCCCTCACTAAAAAACCTTAATGAAAGCACAGAAAAATTGTATTAAAATATTTTAAAAAACATAGTTAACAACCATTACAAGGGAAGTAACACCATGTTTCAAAGCCTCACTTCCATATAACGGACTGAAAGTAACAGCCCTGTTTGCCATACAGTTACATTGAAAATAGTACCCCTCTTGTAAAACCTTTAAAAACGTTTTTTCTAAAAACTAACAACTTCTACGAAGATTGTTAGGGTCTAATGAATTAACAGCACAAAACATTATTGCGAAATAAAAATTCTTTCTATTTTTTTTTTTTTTTGACTTGGTTAACGAAAGTAGATCTTTTGTTTTCATTGATTTTATAAGTACCACAAAGACTTCCTCTACTTGGTTAGAAATTACATGGCTTACTTGTGAAAATAGGTGTTGCCAAATTAGCACTTATGGTAGAACCTCAATCCTCAATTGATCTGTAGTCCCATACTCTACTTCAGAATTGTAAGCACAATTGAAAGGATTTTCATGTATAGTTCCAAATCATGTTAGGCAAATCCACAAACTTGGAGATGTTGATAGAAAAGTAATACAGAAAGAATTGGAAGTTTTGTTATGAGATATTTTAGTCATACACAATCTCCAGATTATCTTCCTGATTGAAGGTACTTTTGGTTGAACATTACCCTATGTTTTTATTTTTATTTTAGATCACATGTATAGACATCTTTGCAATTTGGTTTTGAAAAATTGTGGTGGATACAAATGTTAAATGTTTTATTTTAGCCTACATGTCCTCTGTTGGGATTGAACCTTAACCTGTTCTGTCACAAAGCAAACTGGTTAATGACCCATTGTCTTTATCCCTAAAACTATAGCAAAATAGGCATTCGAACACCATGAGCATGTTACACCAAAGTTGCTTCTACCTTTTGTTGTAACATGTACACAATGTTGCTGGTTACTTAACACTTTCTCACTTTCTCACTTTTTGTGACTGTTTAAACAATATTTCAATGTTGTTGTAACTATCTTTTGTTATGAAACAGTGTGATTGATGACAATTTTCCTGACACCTATCTATTTAATCCTTCAACTCGGCCTGCACTGCTTTGTACTTATATATTTTACTGTCTATGATAATCACTAAGCTCTGATAAAAGTTGAACTTGCATCCAGATTTGTCTGCAATAAGAAGATAAAAAAATGAACATATTTATGGACTTGTGTCATTATAACCAGAATTTACAAAAGTGTCCA
Source organism: Architeuthis dux (assembly GCA_006491835.1). NCBI lineage: Eukaryota > Metazoa > Mollusca > Cephalopoda > Oegopsida > Architeuthidae > Architeuthis > Architeuthis dux. Next base: position 28,627,746 of record VCCN01000387.1, read on the forward strand.
ATGACTGTGCAGTCTGGCTAGCAGTTAATTTTCTTCATCCCTTTTATACAAAACTTTGATGATTGTGTCATTTCTGTTTGACTTCAATTTTTATGCTGGCCTTTTCCAAATTGTTAATACCATTTATTAGTATCAGCTTATATCCAGTTGTTTGTTGTTAAAAATTGTACAAATGAAGAGAATTTCTAACAAATTGATCTTGATATTCATGCACAAAAGAAAATCAGTTATTTCTTTGAGTTCTAATTGTAGCTACTGATATGCAGCAGTCTTCATTCTGGAAAACTGATATATTTTACTGTGTTCTTTATAGAAAGTAACATTAATTCATGAAACTTATTTCTGGCAAATTCCAGTACAAAGTCTGGAGTTGACTTTGTTTTCCTACCATAACAAGAACAATAAGAACAATCCTCACCAAAATTAAAGGTGTAAACCGATATGTAAAACCCACATTCCCCTATTGTGATTTGAACTCATGACCAACTGATTATGAGCAGGCTGTCTTACTGACTGAGCTAAATTGACAAGTCTTAGGTATTAACGAAAATTTATCATACAGATACGCACAAGATTATTTCATTCTAATAAATAAATACATTTATATAAAAGAATATATTTTTATAGTTTTTATTTATTATATATACAATACAAAAAATTGCAGTAATCATCGTCAGTCAGAATAGAAGTTGGAGTGTAGTTTGACCCTGCAGCAGCCATTCTTGTTTAAATTCTTTTCTTTTCATAATAAATACCCCTTTTCTATCATGATTTTTTTTCTTTCTGTGATTCTGACAAAAATGAAAACTTGCTAAGCTATGTAGTTTTGTCATTTTATACAGCTCCCTAACTAGATAACATCAGCTTTGGCAGTTTTTTACACCAATTTCACTTATTAACCCTTTACTGCAGATATTTTTTGAAACCTGTAGTTTCCCCCCACTTTTAAAAAAAAAATGTCTTTGGTGAGATTTTGGGGACTGGGTGGGTAATAATAGATATCTTTAAATCACTATGATTTATCTCTAGATCATTCCATATCAAATCACCCAATATTTCTTAAGTGCCCATGGGCACAATCTTAGATTTCTAGAGAAAATTCAACCCTGGAAATTTCAGCTTGACTGAACCAATGGTTCAGAAGTTAAACAAATTGAAATTTGCTTAAATTTATGTCGTGAGCTGCAAGCATGGTTAGAATTAGCATAGTGGTTAAATGAAGCCAGAAATGGCTTCGTTGGGTGAAAAACTACAGGGGTACCAAATTTCAGCTGGATATCTTCTTAAATAGCATAGTTATGAAGTGCCAAATTTCACAAATCATTCTTCTATTTACCGTTTGCTTATTCAATCAAGTTTTTATTTTATCCCTTAGTTTTTTTCCTCATCTCTGATTCTATTGTTGGTACTGACAAGCAGAAGAAATACCATTTTTGAAAAGAAAGTGATTTTTGAAAGTGTAAAATTGTTTCTGGGGCTTCTTTCTACTTTTCTACACTATATACAATGTGGTTAGCAAAAAACGCGTCTCTACATATATTGAATATATATTTAGAAAACAAAGCTAGGTATTTTCCTTTGTCAGGACTCATTATATTAGTATTTTCCATGAAATTATTTTAGACCCTGAATTTGTTAACTCTTTCACTGCTTTCTGTGAAGATCTTCGTGGATAACATCTGGGATCATACAAAGATCTTTGTTTTTCTAGCAGTACTTTACTTCCTATGCTTCCCTGATGGAACTATATGACCCAGTTTCCCATCTCATCGGTGGTCTCAAGGAAATGGGTAGCACAATACAGAGTATAACTGTAAAAAATGATTAGCATTGAAAGTGTTAATAGAACACTTGACTCAATATCCTTACCACATGGGCCTTGTGCCTTCTCATCTTAGTAAATTAATCAACTCAAAATGCAAAAAGAATGAACATTTCATGACCAGAATTCTTGACTTTTACTGGTAAATTCCAATTTTCAAATCAAAACTAAAAAGAATAAGAAAACATACACACACATGTTTTATCTTTCTGGAAATTAGAACAAGCAAGAAGGCTTTTCCCCTAGAAAGGACAGCATAAAATCCCCCCCTCCCATACACTACTTTGAAATTTGTTTAGGATTTGTGTAATTAAGAAATGGAACAAGGAAAGCATGCTGATATTTATCACCAGAATTTGTAAATGATTCAGTTGAGCTTTAAAACTTATGTTTTATTCATCAGGAAACATTCTTGAAGTAATATAAACTAAGTTTTGAAAAGGCCAATTGCTAATATCCTGCTGATATTTGGTTCACTTGACCTCACCCTTTGAGATATTTTGATTTGTTTGGCACCCGGAATGTTCTCGCTTTTCTTCTACATTATCTACACCTTTTTTCTTTTTTTTTTCATTAGTATTATCACCACCACCACCACCACCACCACAATAATAATATTTAAAAAAAATTTTTTATGTTCACACCAAATGCCTGGTGGTCATTGTTGGAAACTGAGTGACACCAAGTCTCCTCAAGTCTCCAGCCTTCCTTTCACTTTCCATCAGTCTACAGCAGTGCTGTGGTTAGCAGTTTCTCAACAAATGTCTGGTGGTTATCGCTGAAAGCTGAGTGACAGCAAGTCTCCTCAGATCTTCAACCCTCCTCTCATCGTCCTCACACTTCACAGCAGCGCTGTGGTTTGTACTGTACGAACCTTCCCCAGATTATTATTATTACTGTCAATCCTACTTTTACCAATTACCATTATTGTTGCTATTCATCATTACTACTAACATATCATTATACTATAATAATATTTCTAATGATACATTGTTGTCTTTTGTGTGTATATATATATAATGACCAGTGGATTATAACTTATTGGACAATATTAGATTGAAATGACAATTCAGAAGACCTTGTTGTGTACCAATGAGATTTCTTAGTTTATTTTGACGTTTCGCCAATTCATTCTTGCTTATTCAGAAAAAGTGATGGAGATACAAGAAATTGTCTGTTATATATAGTCCATGTCTGGTTGTGGGTGGGTTTAGTGATTAATAACTAAATTAAGTGTTTTAAATAGTAGAGATTCGGATGATATGTCTTGAAAGCTGAGTGTTTATTTTTCAAGTGTTTAATTTATCTATTGGGTTCTGTCTCTTTGGTAACGTAATAACAAAGTCAAATCTAATATATTCTCTTTTACCCTGATTCATTGATTATTGACATTACAATTCTCTAATCATCATCATTAATATTTTATAATCATTATTATTACTACTATCATCATCATCATCATTATCTTTGTTTCTTACTCTTTATATAACTGCAACCACAATTAAATTAAATACTGATGTTTATAGGCACTCATAAAGAATTCAATATGTTAACCTTGTAAATATTTTCTGTTTATTCTTGCAACTTTTGGTCTTACACTCTGGGAGAATTTATTGTTTATTCGTTGCCTTCACTCATTCTGAGAACGATTTTTTTTTTTTTTTATTTATTTTTTGTTTTTTTATTTTTTAATTTATGATATTCGGTTTTAAAAAATTTAGAATTATTTTTGGTTCAGTTTCTTGAATTTACAAGCAATGTGAGATTTTTTTAAGACATTAAATTGAAGGAAAAAGTTTATTTTATTTTATTGCTGTTCTGTGGGAATATTGAAGTAAACTTTGAAAATCTTTTAAAAATGTTCTGATTTAAATTTATATATTAACTTCAGTTTATTTTATTTATTTTTTTCAAATTTCTATTTTTACGCTTAATTTTATTGGCTATCTGTTTCCATTAAAATTATTAACATTAGAATTGTTAGTGGTACTTCTTCGTTATCTGTAGGCCACTGATATTTGTTATTGGGGTCAAGATTCAGTTTAGTTTACATCACCGTTTTCATAGAAAAAAATCTTTTTTTTCTTCCTAAGTAATTTTATATGCTTCCAATCAATAAAACCTTTGCTTCTTACAGAAATTTGTCAGTTTTGAGAAAAATTAATTCTTAAAGGTTTTATGGGGTGGAAGCAGGTGCTAAAATCTTACTTTCCATTTGTTGTATGAAACTATGAAGTATGCAGTCCCTTTCTTTGTTACCATCATGGAGTCTAACCCCTGTGAAGGGGTTTTAGAAGCTTCTTAGGTATTATTAAAATGTTTTACAAAGACGATGAAAAAGCATTCCTAGTTTTTATGCAGCATTCAGTGCTTTTGTATTTTGTCCCAAGTGTCGTATGAAGTGCAACTTTTCCCCCAACAACAAACATGTTTTATTTCCAGATTAAATATCAGCAGCATTTCAATTCTATATTCTCCATTTTCTTTACTGTTTTAGGGTTAGATTTAGGTTTGGTTTAAGGTTAAAATAAATTGTCAATATTTTTATCATTTCTTCCAATTTCATCTTTTTAAATGACTGTATTTAGGCATAAGACTAATCATCATCATTAATATTTTATAATCATTATTATTACTACTATCATCATCATCATTATCATTGCTTGTTTCTTACTCTTTATATAACTGCAACCACAATTAAATTAAATACTCAATTATTCTCAAAAAATAAAAATCCCCCCCCCCCCCCACAATCTTCAGATTTCTTGAAAAAGAACATCAGAATATATTAGAAAAGTCCTACCGTACTAGCATAAGCACTGAGAGAAATAGAATTTTACAGCCGCAGTTTTGTACGGACGGAAATAAAGGTCCAGTTTAGCATTGTAATTACATTGTAAATAGAATCACTCCCAAAAAACATTTTCTGAAAACTGACAAATATTTTTCCACAAAAATGGGGATGTAGACTAAACCAAATCTTGACCATTATCTGTTAGGGTCAGTATCTATTATTGCTAATGCATGATCTCACCAATATCTCAGTAATTCAAATTCACACTTACCAGTTGTTTACGTGGATTAAGTGAGTTAGGATGAAGTTCAAAATTTCTTTCATATTGTCTATTTTCCTAATCCCTATCCTAAGATTGCTTTGAAAGTTGGAATTGAAGTATGATTGGCCTACAGATAAAGAAGTACCTTATTATTTCCAATATCTAACTACAATTGAAGAAATCTGTGTGTCTGTCTGTACCGCGATTACTTGACAACTAATTGGCCACACTGAAGAGAGGTAACCTAATTGCTTTGAAGCCGTGCAACAGACGGAAAATTATTTTACATGACAATTATGGTAGGCAGCTCCACACACCATAAAGTCTGGACCCTTCTAAACATGCACCTTTGGAAAGGGCACTGCCCTAGTTATCATGAATTAAAAAAACAACAATTTGGTCCCTCTTGTACTGAAACATTTGATCTTGATATTTCATTGATTTGATTGTTGTTGTTTTCATCTACACTGTTCTTTGTTTTAAGGCTTTTTTAAATTGATCTGTCGTTCTGTTTTTCACTCTCATTTCAAACCTAGATTTATTTATTTCATTCTATCATATCCTAGTACCATTCCCCCCCCTCCTTCTACTTTTCTTTATCTTTTTCCTTTTCCTTTTATTGTCTTCCCTGCCCTCATTCATTTGAAAGTGATTTCCCCATTCTTTCACTCTGTCCATCCTGCTATGTCTTGATTCCTATGTTATGACCTTTTTTATCATTGCTCATTGCTTTTGCAATTATTTGTTAGCTGGCTCCAGGGCCTTTGGAGGGCAGAAACAATACATTGAGAGTCAATCCAACTTCTTTTCCTTTAAAGACATTACATTACCAGTTTATTTACATTCTCACACATCCCTTGGGGCCATTGCCAGTCTCATTATCAACTTGTAATTACTAAATTAAATCACACACACACACTGAGCCAAAACATGACCAGCAACATGTGGCAAGAATGACAACTACCGTCTTGTAACGCAACAGCAATTGTCAGGGTCAGAGGTATATAAGCGGGTAAGCTGGCCTAGAGTTCTTCATTTTTTTATGGGTTGAATGCCACAGTTATGGACAAGAAGAAAGTTTTGAATGACTTTGATGAAGGCCAAATTGTAGAAGACTAGGTCAGGGCATTTCCAAAATGGCATGGTTTGTGGGATGATCACATTCAGTTGTGGTGAGTACCTATTGGCAGTGGTCCAAGGAGGGAAAAAATCACCAACCACTGACAAGCCATTGGGCGGCCAAGACTTGTAATGTAATAAGTGAATGTAGGAATGTTCTTGCCAAGTACAAACCCACAGAAGGGCTACTGTGGCACAAATTGCAGATTGCTTTAAGGTGAAGGAAGAAATGCAACACTACATTGATCCTTGTTGCGTATGGGACTGCGTAACCAGAGGCCAGTCAAAGTACCCATGCTAACCAATGTCTGCCGAAAATCTCTTCAGTGGGCATGCGAGTGCCAGAACTATACCTTGTATCAATGAAAGAAGGACGGATGGTCCAATGAGTCTCGCTTTCTCCTGAATAAGGTGGATGGCAGGGTAGGTGTGCATCGTTATCTTAGAGAAGAGATGTCACCAGGAAGAAAACCAAAAGCTGGTAGAGGCAGTGTGATGGTTTGGGCATCGAAATTCTGCTGGAAAAGACTGGGTCCTATCATTCATATTGGAAAGTACTTTGTCGTGTACCATCCACCTGAACATCATCATAGCAACAGTCTTCTATGATGGCAGTAGTATCATCAAGCAGGACAATGTGATCTGCAAAACTGCACGTGTTGTACAGGAATGATTTCAGGAACACAAAGAAGACTTCACTGGAAACTCCCCTGATCTCAATCCCATTGAGTACTTATAGGATGTGTTGGATCAACATTTTTCACTCTACGGAATCTCTGACACATAACTTGCAGCAGTTAAAGGACCTGTTGTTAACATCCTGACACCAGATCTCAGATGAAACCTTTAGAGGTCTTGTAGAGTTCATACCTGATTGTGTAACAGCTTTTTTGCAGGCAGGTGGTAATAATGTTTTGGCTCATCAGTGTATGTGTGTGCCTCTATATAAATATATTCATATACACTTGTTTACATACAATTACCAGGTAATTGAGAACAAATTATGATATAAAGGAAAACAAAGATATTCAATTAAAAAAAAATCAATAGGTTATTCAATAAAACTGCCCTCAGCCTTGAGGACAGCCTCAATGCAGCCGTCAATGCGGCATCTGAAGTGACTGCATATCCGAGTTATGTGGTTCTCGTTGATGTTGTCCATCATGTCCTCCTAGTATAGAGGAGATGCTGGTTGGTCTCCCTCATTGACGCCCCAGACGTAGTAGCCCAGGGCATTCAAATCAGAAGAGCTAGGCTGCCACATATTGGGGGAATTACATGATCATTAAAATTATTGGCCAGCCATGTGGGAGGGAGCATAGTCCGGCTGCAACACATGTAGCCTCCCCTGGGTTGCCCCCTCGATCCAGGGCTTGACCACCATGTCCGGCTCCTCCATGTAGGTGGTGGCATTGACCCTGAGGCCCTGCTGCAAGAACTCTCCCATCCTGACGACATCTAACTGCTGTTTCTTTCTGTCGGCCACAGCCAGAGGCCTTCAGCTCGTTCGTGACCTTGAAAACGAAGGACCTGGTCACGTTCAAGAAGCTAGCGATCTCCAAGTCACTATGGTTGGTGGCTAGGGCCACGAGCATGGCATGCCTTTTCATTTCCTGTGTCAAATCGGAAGCTGCCATTCTGATGCTGTCGATATTTCTGAAAGAGAAATGAGAAAGTTAAAATTTGGCGCATGTTGCATAACATTACGTTAGGTTGTCTTCCATTTATGGCTCGCTAAAGTTGTGCTCTTAAATACTTGGTACACCCTGTATACATTTTACCTTTGTTTGTATGTATACATTATTTATATTCATCTCTATATCTATATATATATGTGTGTGTGTGTGTGTGTGTGTACACACACACACTCACATGTAGATACATGTCTTGTGTGAGTAAGAATTGAGAGAGGAAAAGTGCCTTGGAAGTGTGTATATGAAATGAAACAAAAAAGAAAGCAAAAAACAAACGATCCCAAAACTAATGCCACTTGGCAAGACTACGGATTAAAGTTCCATTGTTACCATTTGTTTGGTTCCTACTTCTTGCTGTAAACAGATTTGGTGGTTGAATTTCCTTTGCAACTGCCATGTGCAACTTTTACTGACAACAATTGATAAAAATATCCACATTCTATCTTTTTTTCTTTATTGCTCTTTATTGCTTCTTGTCACACATGTGAACTGGTCCCATTATTGTTCACTTTCTGTTTTCGTATTCAGAACAAAGAATAATAATACTTAAATGTTCACACATTTTCCAAAGGATTTTACCAGTTTATTTTATAAAATAATCATTATAGCTTTGTTAGAAACTGTCAAACCAAAACTGTCATCAAAGGTTTCTTCAGTTTTTAAGTTGGTCTGTCTGGGTATGTATGTATTGTGCATACAGGGCACACCAATGGAGCTAGAGGGCTAAACATTTACTCTTTATTATGTCTAGAAAAAACGTTTTTTGTGGGGTCAAATTGGTCTCTTAGTTTGTGTCCGGCATCATTCATGCTTGTTTTTTTTGTTGAAAATTCAGCCTTTTTTAAACAACAAAAGGCGAAAAAAGTAATTTTTTAATTAATTATCCCTTTTTTCAATTGATCATCCCCAACACGGCATGCTGCCAAAAGACTTTGGTCATGTGACGGTTTCTATTGAGTGACTAACCAGACCTGTCATATTTTACTTTTGACAAAGTGGCACTGGAACAATACAGCACTGAAAAGATTAATTATGGCAGTGTCAACTTTAATATATCTTTCTTCTAAATTTATTAATACTTATTTTCTATTATGATGAATTTTTATTTCTTGGTGTTTTTTTTCCAAATAATCTAAATGAGAAATCTCATCCCAAATAATTCTGTGAGGAATGTACTGAGGTTGTAATAGTCAATTGGGGACACATGGTAGACATGGTGTTATGGTGCTGACAACCAGCACTCTGACTTGAAACAAAGATTTTAGATTATTATTTCAGCACTAGCATGGTAAATGTCAAAAATGATGGGATTATTTATGTATAGATAAATTATACAAATATGTTTTAGTAGAAGTGTATTTAATGTTATAATTCTTTGAGGAGGTCATTCTTTGTAAAGAAGTGTGATTCCAAGAGTTTACCCTGGCCTTCGTAATCTTCCATCTGTACTTAGACCAATTCCTTGTTCTACTCAAAGCTATGTATAGTTGGCCATGTCTGAAGACAAACCACAGGAGGAACAAACCTACTTTCAAAGAAGACTGTCTTTGAGATTTGTTCATCGTCATAGCTAATACAGGAATAACTGGATTTTTGTTGTATTTTCATTAGGAAAGGTAAGTTTGTGTTGCTTGAAGTCAGATCAATTACTGGTTAAAAAATAATCGAAATGGTTTGTTAAAAAAATGGTGGTGTAACAGGTAAGAAAATAATGTCCATACCACCAGATTGGACTTTTCATCTGTCAACTTAATATCCCATTCACCTTATGTAAAAGTTAATCTCGCCATAATTTGAAACTCTGACCTGGAGGTAGGCAGGCACATGACATATCCACTAGGCCACTGTCCTATTGTTAGAATATAAAACAGTAAAGACTAAATTAAAAATTTTCCATGAAATTTTATTTTAACAAGACAACCGTCACTTTAAAGTTTAAAATCTATCACCACTTCTTGGATTATTTTTTTTCAACTAATAATTAATTTCATTATTGGGATATCAAATTCATAAAAATAAAATGCAATAACATTTTTTTACATACTCTGAATGGGATATTAAGTTGACAGAAGAAAAGTCCAACCGGGCGGTAAGGACTCTATTTTCTTAAGTGTTCTCACAGTGTATGTGAAAAGAAAATGTTATTGCATTTTATTATTGTTTTTGTTCTATCAATTTGAATTTTTTCTAAAATCAGTCCAAGGAGGGATCATTAGTGCCTTGAATTTGAAACATTTAAAACTGCAATATAAATTAAAGTACTGCTTTGTTTGGCAACTTTTCAGTGTTATTTGTTAAAACGTATTGTAGATTTATGGTGTGTAAAGGCTTTTGTTGACAATTTACTCCATGCAGGTCGACTGACTGCCTACCCTGAGTAATTATTCAGGGCACGTGCCTGATGAAACTCTGTAGCTGTAGGCGGTTTAAACAAAATCCTCAGTTAGCCAATCTCTAGACCCGTACTCATCTACTGTTAAAAAATTAAGCAAATGAGGACACGCCCGAAAAGATGACAGTTGTGCCAGAATTTCAAGGGTCTGTCCACCATTACACTTGCTTACTTCTTTCCCTACTGAATTCCTAATTTCAATGTTATTTGATTATTGTTCATTTCTCCTTATATCTGACCAACAATACACCTTTTTTCAAAATCTGATAGATCTCTTACTCCCGGAGTATGAGACTTTGGGGAAAATGATTGTGCAGTTATTTCTCTTGTGTTTTTATAGTAAATTGAGTAATTGTCAATAAGAATATCTTTATTAAATATCAAATCTGAGAAAAATAATGGTGCCTGTCTACTTATATTTTTATACACACAGAAGTGCGCATATTTTGACTTATAATCCTGTATTTTGTTTTTTTAATTGCAGAATCGTTTGATCGTGTTCCTTATCATCTTGTTAACATAATCAAAATGAGAATGAATTGCACTTGAACTATATGCCAGTGGTTCAATGTATCAACCATGATATGAAATTATCATTGTCCTGTGAGAATAGAATCCTAACCACTCTATAATGAGCAGCTGACAATGTAACAGTTATATTTGACTGTTGACTTTTATAACATGAGAATAATACATATGTGATTAATTCTATACTGACTGCTTGAAAGAAAAACCTTTGATTATGATCCATTACCAGAGTGGCCATTCTCTTTAGTAAGTATGTAGCAATGAGTGGCATTGTCCCTGGACTGAAAATAGGGCCTAAATCTTCTCAACCTTAAGTTGTATGTTCTAATGATTGAACTATGCTGACATAGGCACTAGTAATTCTCTTTGCTCAATTACAAATTAAGTTGATTACTGAGAAATCTGCCTCTCTACCCACAAACATGTGGACACACTGAGTCGTGTCTGTAGAAAGAGTGGAGTCAAGTGTAAATGATACAACTGCTAAATGGCAATTATTCTTTCAGAGCATGAGAGGTGTGAGGGGGCGAAAGCAAGAAAGTATCACTGGGGAGGAGGTTATGGGGACCCCCCCCCCCCGTATATCACTCATTATCTTAGCACCAATCTCTTTCTATACAGTGTTCTCAATTCTATGTACCTCTGTTTTGTTCCTTATTAAAAAAAAAGAATAGTCACTCAATAGAAACTGGCAGGTGACCAACATCTTTTGGCAGCATGCCATGTTGGGGGTGATCAATTAAAGAAAATTGGAAAAGGGAGGGATCAATGAATAAGTTACTTCTCTTGCCTTTAAAGGCAGCGATCACTAAAAAAAAGTCTGAATTTAAAAGAACAAGTGTTAACACAACCAGACACAAACTAAGGGACCGGTTTAGCATGAACTTATATTGTGAATTGCCCCCACGAAAAACGTTTTTTCTGCACATAATAAGGAGTAAATATTTAAATTTTCAGCCCTCTAGCTCCATTGGTGTGGCCTGTATGTATGATAGATACATAGCCAGCCACCCAGCCAGACCAACTTGAAAACTGAAGAAACCTATGTTGATGTGGACAGTTTTGGTTGGTGGTTTCTTAAAATAGGGGGTTTGGTAGTCATCCCCTATAGGATTGCAGGCTGTCAGAAATTAAAGAACAAAAATCTTCATTACTTAGCGTTTTTAGAAAAAAAATTAATTATCTAGTCAATTTAGTTTTAACTCTCTCCTTCATACAGTAGATTACAAAAAATGGCCTATTTACTTGATCCCCTCGGCTCTACCTTTCACAACATTCATTTATCCATATCCCTCTCATCACAACTCTACCAGTACCATCTAACCACTCACCTCATAGAGCTAAACATAACCATCTCCTTCCATACCCTTTCTGTTCTTTTTTAGTGCCTTACCTCAACAACCACCACCACCACCTCTATTGGAATCTATCTCCTTTCACAACAGCACTACATACCACCCACATCCTACGGGCTGTTATAAACCACTATGTTACTTTGTAATCAGGGATCACCACCACCACCAATGGTTTTGAGCTCATCCACCACTATCCTCTCCCCTCCCCAGTCCCAGAAAAGTTCTGGCTCAAAAATCAGAATTTTTCAAAATCCCATCATATCCGCCAGATTCTGTCTGACTCTTTATGGAGGCTGTTAACAAAATGTATAGTAATAGTGGCTGTCTGTTTCTAATGCATATTAGTGTTTTGGTGTCTGCTAGTGAAACCACAAGTGATCGAGGAGGAGCAGAGGAGATGGTAGGAGTGGTCAGTGGTGTTAATGGTTGTAGAGCCTTCCTTGTTGCTGCTTAGACCACCACTACCATCACTAGGTGTTGAGCTTGTTACTTCCCTAATGAGCCGACATCTTGGCTCTATCTCTCCTTTCCATCTCTTTCATTCTTCTCCTATTCTTTTTTTTCTTTTGCATCTTCTTTTTTCTTTGCTTTTGTTCTCTTTTCCTCCCTTTTTCGTTTCCTCCCTTTTTCGTTTCCTCTCTTTTTCGTTTCCTCTCTTTTTCGTTTCCTCTCTTTTTCGTTTCCTCTCTTTTTCTTTTCCTCTCTTTTTCTTTTCCTCTCTCTTTTCCCTTTCTCATTTTTCTTTACTACTACTCTTCTCTTATTCTACTCATTCTTCACTTCATTCTTCAATCAAGGTTTCTAGTGCCCCCCTCTCTCACTCTCTCTCTCCCTCTATTATTTTTTCTTTTCTCTTTCTCTCTCATTCTTTTGTCCATTTTCTCCCTTTTTCACCTCATCTTTCCTCTCCACATTTTTTTACTCTTTCTTTCTCTTCGTGGTCAGCCCATTTCTCCTCCTTCCTTTTTCCTTCTTCTCCATTTCTTCTTCTCCTTCTTCTCCATTTCTCCTTCTTGCGCTTTCCTTCTGGTCATCCTCCTTCTCCCCACTTTCTCCTTCACCCTATTGTCACTGATGGCTTGCAAACCTTTGGTGGCTCCTAAAACTAGAATTGTGGATTCTAGCTGCCAATAGACGTGCCGTATAATTTATAAAACTGTTGGTGATTTATTTACACAAGGGAATAATGTTTCCCATGGAACATTTTTCACACTGCTCCTGATTTCCGATGAGGAGAAATAAAGAACAACAACAACAAAAAAAATGATTGAAAACTTTGCTGCTGCTGCTGCTGCTACTTGTTTCTCTTGCTAAAATAAGACATGATTGAGCACTTTATGTCCAAAGCAAAACTCAATATCTTCTTCATGGACGGAATTGGTCGGTTCAGTTGGTTGAAGGGGAGGAGGTGGGTGTGAGGGTGGGTGGGTTTGGGTTGGGGAGTATTTTGATAAGTTGTGCGAAAATTTTTGTTCATTTACCTAATGGAATGGGTTACGGGTACATGTAAATCATCTTCATTTGATTTACACTAGATAGTTACACTACTACTCGTAGGGTTATATTTTGTCAGTTTTTTTCTTAGTTTTTTTTTTTTGTCCATTTTCTTCTTCATTGGCAGATTTTCATGATAATAGAACTTTATGTAAACCATGAAGCCGTTGAGCTGTATGGGACATTTCATTTTGAATTTTCTGCCTTTCTTCATATGAAGATGAGGTAGGACAGACTAAGAACTGGGTGGCAGGAGCAAGATGAAGTGTGGGAGAGTGAATGCAGACCCCACCTGACTGTCTGATATATAGTGAAAGAACAAGAGATGAATGAACTCAATATTCTCAATATTATATCAAGCAGTGTTTTGTCATATGTGTAATAATAATAATAGTGTTAATAATGATGAGGAGAAGGGTTGGAGATTAGTAATGGTATGCAGTTTGCTTTTATCTCATTAATCTTGTTGTTGGAGAAAAAACCTTTCTCTTCTCATTCTGTTTAGTTTGGCCGATGGATATTTGGATGCTTTTTGTTTCTTTTACTCTTCTAATTTAAAAAAAAACTTTCAATCTGTTTCTTTCTCAATCTTTGCTTCTGTTGCCTTTCGCTTTCTCTTTCCCTCTTTTTACTTTCTTTCATTCTTTTTCCATTTCTTTTCTTTTCCCCCACTATCTTCCTTTTTTCTTTTCTCTAATACTCCCCCCCCCCATTTTCTTATTCTATCTTGCTTTCATTCATTCCATTTCTTTCAATCCTTTAATTTCATCTTTTCCTTTATGCATGCTTTCTTCCTTCCTATCATCTTTTTTTGATTATCTTTTTCTTTCTTTTTTGCCATCATTCTACCTTATCTTCTCTTTCTTTTTATACCTTCATTCTTTTCTTCACACTTTTTCTCTTGTTCTTTATTCTCTATATTTCCCTTTAGGTTTTCTACTATTTGATATGCATCTGTCTGCTATTATGATGATTTGTATTTTTTTGCTATAATTGAAGAGAAACTTGTTCGCATTTTTTAAACTTTTTAAAAAATTTCTGATATTTCTTTTTTGATTAATTTCTTGTTGGTGGTCTCTGCACGCTTAACATTTCACAAGAAGAAAAAATGGTCGACTTGACATCAGCATTCCTTTTCGTTCTATTGTCGTCTTTAGTTTCTATAGAAATTTCCAGAGAAACAATTGCAGAAAATTTTCCATTGATATTATTTTTCAAGTAAATCTTAATATAGTCGTCATTTTTCTCCAAAATGTATTCTACAAACATTTTCAAAATTTCCCTTTTTTTTCTTCTTTTTCTTTTGAAGTTTACTTTTCTTTAGATTTTTAACAGTGAGTAATTTGAAATTTTAAAGGTTGCATTTGTATTTAATATTGCTGCAATGTATGCTAACATGTGATAACTGAGTAGTTGTAGCATTGGAGTGTACACTGTATGTTCATCTTTTTCAAGAGTGTATTGTCATAGTTATAATTTTCATTGCGATTTATATGAATTACGATTGTCCATTAGCGACTCATTAGTATCTTTTTGCCAACCTGTGAAGTTGCAAGTTGAACATCTTTGTTTTTTTCCAAACTTGAAAATAGGATATCACTATTTCCTGATGGAGAAGTTTGCATTTTTATCTTGAGATCCCGAGTTCTATACAAACTTGCTTTTTAAACTATTTCTCTTAAGGATCTAATGAAAGTGCAAATTAAACAGTCATTATTTTTAATCACTGCTACTCACAACAGACCTTAAACTGGTCTCTTGTGAGTAGCACTGTTGCTGGGTTTAGGTTATTCATGTATTCTGACATT
>VCCN01000387.1:28643345-28667554 GCA_006491835.1 Architeuthis dux
GCTAGTTTCAATTTTCATTGATTCTGACTTGATCTTGCTAGGATCTCCAAATACAAATTATTTGTGGTACGTTTGAATGAGGACTAAAGGATGTAACCGTATTCTGTTTTTTTTTTTTTCTTAAACAACTTATCAGATATAAAATGATCAGTAGGGTAGGTGAAACTTCTTTATTTTCTTTTTCAAAACTAGGCATAGTTAAGTGGTTAGGGCGTTGGGTTTGAGGCAACAAACTTTAGGGTTCACTTGTAGTTGGAGTGTGAAGTATTAAAACCATGTGATAGTACTGTGCTTTGATCATTGCCACAAATCAGTCATAGTATTATCTACTCTGATAGGAAAATGTAAAAATAAAGAGAGAACAATGTCAAGTGTTTAGTTCTGCTTACCATTCAATGAAATTTACTTTCTTGTGACATGTGCCAACTGGTTGTTTAATTAAGGGATATTTTAGAAGGTAAAGATTTGAAGATTGAAAAAACACAACCATCAACAGCATTTTAGTTATATTTCTGTTTCAACATACTGTTTTATGACTTTCATTTTTTTGTGTATTCCTAGTTTAGTTTGTGATGTCATATAAAAAAAAATATTTTAAAAAAATATTCAAATATTGAGTTTTTATGGGTTTAAATTGTGAGTTTTTGGTTTTCCCACAATTTTTAAAACCAATTTCTTAACCTCTGTCATTGCGAAAATTAGCACGTGTACAATAGGCTTATCAGATTATATATTTCATTTTAAAGTAAAATTATTTAAAAGAAATTGTTATTTGAAATCCTACAATTACATCTTGTTACA
Source organism: Architeuthis dux (assembly GCA_006491835.1). Lineage (NCBI taxonomy): Eukaryota > Metazoa > Mollusca > Cephalopoda > Oegopsida > Architeuthidae > Architeuthis > Architeuthis dux. The sequence continues at coordinate 28,644,147 of VCCN01000387.1, forward strand.
TATATGTAATTTTGTAGAAAAAAACAACAAAATGTCTCTCCTTAACCCAATGGCCATCACTGATTCGTCAAGTTGAGAAGAAACAATCTTTCGTTGAAAAACACATACGTGTAGATAGGTAAAAAGCTGTGAGACAAATATAAAAATGTTTAGGACTTATCTAACTTTTATCCTCTGCTCTAACAATCCTTTGCATGCCTTGTACCATTCATACGAAAACTTCAATCATTTTTGGCTACTGTTGTTTAAACATTTGCTTTCTGCTTTGAAGCTTACTTGGTTAGAGCTACAGTTTTATAAAGGTTTTCATATACCATCTCCATGAAATATAAATATTGGGCAGGTTGCTATTATTTTACTAACACTGTTCCATATTTTTAATTACTTTATCTCTTAAAGAGGAAGTTATTTTATCCAGACTACGTATTGGTCACACCAAACTTAAACATTCTTTTGTTATCACACAAGATGATCAACCTGAATGCATAGCATGCCAGACTCTCTACACTGTAAACAGATCAAAATCACTGCATTCTATTAGGAAGTCTAATAGAATATGGTGATTTTGCTCTTACCAGACAATGTTTTTATGCAAACAATTCGAAGGACTTATTTGATAACGTTATCTTTCCTGTAGGAAGTAAATCTATACTCAAAATTATATTTCTATTGTATTGCAATAGCAACATAAAACATCCTACCTTGATCGCTACACTATAATATTACTCTTAAAATTGGATCACCCTAGTTTATTTTTGACATTAAATAACCCTAGATTGGTTGATGCCTTTAAAAAAAAAAGAAATGTATTACTTAGCTTTTCTTTAAGGGGATAAATATTTTCTCTGCAAATTAAAGATACTGTACTCCAGCAGATCCTTAGATTAAGTAATTCCCTTCTTATTTCAAGAACTATTTTTAGAGGGGGTGTTTTATTTTCATTTTTTATTTCAATAAGTACAAAAATTCATGAATAGTTCTAATATTTAAGAGATTTAAAAAATAATTTTGTTTTTTTGAAAGGTAGTTTAATAAACAAAAAAATCCAAGATTTTTTTGTGTTGCTTTTACACTTCTCTTCATGTTTGTGTGTGTGTGTGTGTATATATGTGTATATATATTATATTATATTATATATATGAAATTCAAAGAATGGATAATTTATAAAGACATTTATTAATTGGGAACCTATATTTGCTCAGCGCCTGTATGAGCAATTGCAAAACAAGTGGCCTAAATCATGTAAATAAATAAACGAGCATCGTCTGGGGATCGAACCTGCGTCCAACTTGGAAGCAGCCTTATACGCACGCTCTGCATATATATATATATATAATATTACACAAACACCTTTTATTTGTTGAGGGTACACTGACAATTTATAAATATACCTTATTTCCTGGAAAATTTCAAAGACATTAGCTGAATACTGGTAATCATAAAGTAATTATTTAACTATTGCTCCCTAGACCATTATGAAAACAAAAAAATCTACATTATAAAAGCTGAATTGATTTTTAAAAAAAGAAAGAAAGAAAGAAAGAAAAAAAAGAAGATATTCCTGTAACTTTCAATGTTTTCATCAAAGACTTCAACAGTGGGTGGCAAGGTACCACAGGATGTTAATAATGAAGGAAATAGAAAGAAATGTCACTGATTAATTACTGTTAAGGTTGGGAACAAAACACAAAGGTAATTTCAGACAAATGTTGGTTACAGTTGGCTAATTTAAACCAAAGTTGATAATGTGATATTTAAATACTACACAACTGATCACTGAAAGAGACCCCCCCTTTAGATACATTACAGTAATGGCAATTTCAAAGGTACCTCACCTGATGAAATATTTCTGTGTCTGATCAGAAGTAAGGAATTTCATGTGTGCTCATGATCTGATTTTATGATGGTATTTGTTTCATCTTTATGTTGGTTACAGTTTAAGATTGCATGGTTTTACTTATGATAGCACAAGAGATAGAGAAGTCTTTTCAATCAGTGATTTTCAGTTTTTAAAAAAATAAAAATTATGATGTGTAATAACAATTATACTAATTGTCATGATTTAGCATTTTTAGAGAAGGTCTCCCAGAGTGGAGAGAATTTTGATTATTTTCTCTTGCTTTATTGATATGTTGTGTCAGTCTGGAGCCCTGATACAGACAAACTTTTTTCACTACTGTCCCAGAACCATCCCAAAAAACAATTTTAACCACCCCGAAGGAAATGTAAACCATCCCAAAATCAAAATGTTGTTTCTTTACTTTGTTATTATCATCTATAGTTAGTTGATAGTTGTTAGTAGCATAATAAAAACACCATTAAAATGTTGAGGAAATAAATAATTGTCAAACTCCAGTCCAAACCTGGAGTTGACTTAGTTTTTCTACCATAACAAAACGACAAGAACAATCCTCACCAAATTTATAAAGAAAAGAAAAAGATATCTCCCCGATTCCGAGTGATTTAAAAAACTTTTTTCTAAGATCACTTCCGTCCCAGAGGCGTATTTGTTTGTCCCGAACACATTTTTACCGTCCTCAGGACGACATTAATTTTGAGCCCTGGTCTGTGTACCCCCATATGTGGTGGCTGTCAAAGTGGTAACGAGCAAGACCACCACTTTCATTCCATTCCTCTTAACCCCATTTCTCCTTTTTTAAAATACTTTTTTTATTATAGACAAGGTTCCTTCCTCTTGTAGGTTCTGAGATGAATTTAAAGGCCTGCAGCTGATTTGCAGGTTTTATTGCAAATCATACAGGTATTCGGCACCGCCATCGCCTCTCCTTGATCAACTGCATTGTAACGGGCATGTGCTATATTAATGTGTAACACCCATATACAGATACATATATACACATACAGTGTCACGTATGAGTATACCCCTACCAGTTTTTAATAGAAAGTTAATTGTCTTATAAACCAAACATAACAGGATTTTATTATTTCTAGTGGAACATTACACAATCAAAGCGGATATTATCAGGTATTATTTATGACCAAACTCTACAGCATTGAAAAAATATGAATATATTACAATCCAAAAATGAGTACGCCCCTACAAAAAAATGTTTTTGGCAAAGGTTTTGGTAAAGTTTCAATACTGTAGAGTTTGGTCATAAATAATGCCTGATAATATCTGTTTTGATTGTGTAATGTTGCACTAGAAATAATAAAATCCTGCTATGTTTGGTTTATAAGAAAATTAGGTGTATACTCATTTATGGCAACACTGTATCTATATATATTTATACACATACCTGCAAATGTGTAAGAGTCTATATTTACAACTTGATGTTCTCTCTGCTGCAAATCAATTAAATGTTTTATGTCTGCCATGAGAGGCAAATAAATAGTTGCTTCAAAGGATGCAATTAAGTGAAAATCAACTCATCATATTTCAAACTCCAACCATGATAATCATAGAAAATGTGTAACTTCTGGTCTATAAAAATGTTAGATGTTTTTGTTGAGCCCCAGAAACCAGAAGTACCTCAGCAGACCCTGTTTTCTGATAGCTTCCTCCTTTTTTTTTTTTTTTTAAATTTTTTTTTATCTTGGGCCTTATCATTTCACTCTCATTTTTAATCTTCTCGTTTTTTGGCGTTATATAACATGAAGGAATTTGTTAATTCTTTTATAAAAAAAGTCTTTTAGTACCAACTGACAATTCAGTTTGAAGGCTGCACATATGCATATCATATATGCTTGTGTGTCTTTTTGTGTATGTTCATGAGTTTCTATTTGCATAACTGATATTAAACACCTCACACTCTTATGCAAAGTTGTATATGTGTTTGTTTCTATGCACACTTAAGAATTAATGCCTATCCTTGTTTAAAGTACTCAAATTTTAGTGTGTGAAACTGTAGAAAGTCTCTTATATAAAATGTGTATTTGTATTTTTGGAGAGGAGTGTTTGTGTGCATGTGTGTGTATACTGCTCAGGCTGGAGGATTATTCCACACACAGGCCCCGCTGTCTATGGTCCTTTGCTGTGCTGTGTGCTCTGAAAACCTCCCACAAAAATCTTTCTTTGCGAAGCCAAGCTATTCATATATGATTTACACGCACATAGGCACACTTTTATGGTGACCTGCTGTGAGTCTATACACTTTCTATCTCGTGGCCGTGAAAAGCCCCAGAAATTACAACCTCGCTAATTGTGTCCCATCAGCTCAATAAAAGTTGTCAGGACTGGCAAGAAGAATCTGGCTCTTAACATTTGGGTGCAATGTTCATTTCAGCACCCCCTCATGTTTGGCAGCCTTCTCTACAGAAAGGAGCAACACATATCCACACAAGTCATTCACAGAAAATTAATATTAGCTGTCACCTATGGCAGAGACGATGGCACACATGACAGGGTGAAATTTCCATAGAAACAATGTACAATATTGGGCAACCAATATTTGGTGCCAAAGTTTTTGGATGTGGTGGGCATCGAGTGCTATTTAGAATTGGGTAAATGGGTGTGGGCCTTGGAGTTGGTTTGTTGTGTGGTGGAACATAGGATATATTGTTTGTAGGTTTTGACTGCAAGACAAAGAAGGAAGGTTTGATTGAGGGTGGAGATGGAAGTAGAAAATGCTGTGATAAGTGAGATCTGCTTCATCAGTTTATCTTTTAGTAAAATTTCTTTCACCAAAGGAAGGCAAAACAGTTTTTAAAACAAAGAAAAAAAGGAAGACATTTGCAAATGAAAGGAAAAATAAATAAAACTGTACAGTACTTGATATATATGCACACACACCCACTTTTCTTTTCCCACTGTCAGTTCTGCAATATTATTGCCCCTGGCTTTCAATTCTGCTCAATTTTTCTCCTGCAAATAAATGACAACGCTTATAACAAAAACAGCAACAAGCATTATAATAAAGTATCTTTTCAATAAACTGCTGCTTCTGTCAATAATACCTCAAAGCCTAAATACTGTTAAATTATATTTTATGAAGTGTTTGCATGCAGGCTTGTTAAGGCACCTTATTAGAAAAAGAATTTTATTTTCCTTTATTTTAACATTGAATTAGCCTTACATCATTTAAAGTATAATTGTCAATCACTACTTTAAAATTCAAATGAACAGGTCTGGTTAGTCACTCAATAGAAACCATCACATGGCCAATGTCTTTTGACAGCATGCTGTAATGCGGGTGATCAATTAAAAAATTGGAAAAAAAGGGTGATTATGAATAAGTTACTTCTTTCAGATTTTGTTGGGCAGTGATCACTAAAAAAGTCTGAATTTTCAAAAAACAAGTGGGCACAAACTAGGGATCAATTTAGCAAAAACCTTCCATTGCAAACTGCCCCCCCCCCTCTAAAAAGAAGTATTTAGGGTGGGGAGGTTTGAAGAAAAAAAACGTTTTTTCTAGATATAATGAGTAAATGTTGAGATTTTCAGCCCTCTAGCTGGTGCAGCCTGTATACATACATATCCAGCCAGCTGGACCAACTTGAAAACTGAAGAAACCTATGTTGACAGTTTTGGTTGATGGTTTCTAAAAGTACCATGTATCCTTAGGCTACAAGGAAGGATCTTGTATTATGTTGTTTTTTTAAAAAAATAGATCCATGTAAATAAAGTTTACGCCACCTCCATGCATTTTATTATCATATTTTGTTCTATATTTATTTAATTAAACATAAAGTGTTAAATGTTTTGTTACATAATAAGATTGACAAGAGTTGTTGATTACTATGGAGATTACTTTAACTCAGGCAGCTCCATGTAACCTTCCTAACATAGTTGTATTCAAATCAACCATTTATCTGCCTTGATCTAAAAGAATAAAACTCAAGAATAAGTATGAAATTTTGCTTAATTCAAAAGTTTATATGTTGATTATGACAATCATTCATGTCCAAAGCAGTCCTTTTCCCAGTTATTTAAGGAAGGAATTTTTACTGTGGTTAACAATGAAAATAAGTTATGAAACCATGAATAGTTTGTTTCAATAATAATAATTGAGAGATCATTTTTTTTTGCTTGCAAATATTTTGTCTCTCCCAAAATGAAGGATGGGTGGGGGTATTTATTCCAATTATTCAAAAGGAAAATATCCATGGATTATTTCAAACATGAACAAAAATTAAAAATGTAAATAACAAAATAGGGTAGTGGTTGAAAAATGTAAGTTCAATTTTAGTTATAAAAATCTGCAGAATCTATAGTTAGGATTTTAAATGTCATAATGACCTGAGAAACTGTATTATCAAGTGAAGGCTTAATAACATCTTTAGTTATACAATGATGATATTGACAACATAAGCAATGATTGTTATTGCTATTATCATCCCATCAGTATAAAGATTTTAACAGTAGTTTTATTGTTAGGAAAGTGAAATGTTAATCACAGTGTACTGATAATCACTGTTAATTTGGTTTAAGATTCCGAAGAATAGCCATCTTTCAGATGAAAGAATTTATGGCGATATAATGTATAAACGTACAAATGTGTGTGTGTGTGTGAATAAATACACACACATTATATATATATATATATATATATATATATATATGAGAGAGATATAGAAATATTTGAAAAAATACATAGCATATATAAGAAAGCAAATATATATTGTTGATAATATTTATTTAAAAAGTGCTTGATGCTTGATAATTATGAGTGGAGCTTTAGCATATATGTTGAGGAAAAAGCGTCAAGATGACCAGTTACACTAGTGTTTCATGCTTCAATGCATTCTTCAGACTGGTAGACTATATATGAACACCACATTTTCAATTTAAATTGTAATAGCTGAGTCCTGATGATGGCATTAGAAACTTTGAAATTGTGCAACTCTTAGAATGCCTTTACCATTTAACCATGATTACCAAAGAGGAGAGCTTTTTGAAGGTCTGTGGAATTTATTGTCAATAAATATTGGCCCATTGCATCTAAAGAACTTCATTTTGAAGAGAACTTTTTACTCAAGAATGCAACAATACACTTATACACACGGTGGATGGAACCGTATACATCTTGAGTGACCTTTAAAAATGTTATGCTGATTCTTTTGATAAATATCTACTTTAGATTTGGATGATGCTAATAATCATTATCTTGATAACAGTAATGAAGTAGATGTAATCATAATAATTAGGACCAAAGCAATAACAAATATCCTAATAACACTGATGGTATTCATCACATTGTATTCAGGTTATAAATAAGAAAGGGTGAAGTAATAATAGTAATTATGTTTGTCTTAAAGATGATCATATTTTTGTATTATAAGAAATGGAAAAATTATTGAAGCTATAACAATAAGTGAAAAATTATGTCTACATATATTCCATGTTTAGATTTTAAGGCTTCAGATGAGAGAGAGAGAGAGAGAGAGAGAGAGAGAGAGAGAGAGAGAGGGGATTAAAATGTTTGGTTCATCAATAATAATAAATCCATAAAATCAATTATTTCTTTGTTCCTTCTGTTGTGGAAACATTTATTGACACACATTTTACTTGTGATTATGTTGAAAACACAAAGCTGTTCAATGTTCTCATTGTATCTCTGTTTCTCTTTCTGTTTCTTTCGCTTAATTCACTTGAAACCAAACACTTTCATTTATTTTCTTTCGTTTGTGCTTTTATTACTGTTAGTGTCTTTGAATTCAATACCAAGGATAATTGGCATATGGCTGAATATTGAAGTGTGTTTTAATAACCAGGTGTTTTCAAGGGTCAATCCATGTCCCTTTTCTTATTTGCTCTTCTTGCTGTTTTTCTACTACTTATCATTGATCTGTTTTTCTTAACCTTTTATAGGGCACCTCTAAAAATATGTTAGATATCAAAACAACCTTTTTGTATGTTAAACTAGACCTAATTACAAGATATTTTCAGTTGCAAGTTTTCGGAAATTTATTTGTTTATGGTGGCAAAACCCCCTCTGATGAAGTGCTCATATATGGTGCCTTGCCCAAAAAGTGACCAAAAATGGAAAATTAAAGTAGAAAGTTGAATAAAACATATAATTAAAGAATAACATTCAATAAAATAAATTCATACAAAAAATTGATATTGACCAAAAAAAATAACACCTCCGCGTTGAATTTAAAATTGTATTGTTTGGGCAAAAAACAGGCTAATTTAATGGGATGTGGTATGCCTCCAAACAGTTTCTGTCTTTGTTCAAGCATGAGTGTACTTTGCAAAGCTTGCAGACCACATTGGTGTGGATTATGTTGTCTTTGTGGCTAGAATATTTGCATGTGGCTGACAGGTCCTCAGGTGATCATATATAGTCACTTTCCCCATAAAGGGTTAATTCCCTTCTTCTCTTGGCTTATTTTCTAGTTTCTGTCTAAATATTCAACCACCACCACCACACATACACACGAGATATTATATTACTTGAGATACCTTCTTGGTTATTTGACATTGTCCAGTTTAAAATAGATGATCATTAACCATTGTTGACCAATTTTATTTTGTTTTAATTCCCATTTAATATGAGTAATTTAATCTGGGACTCAAAAGAATGGACAGCTCTATGCAAAAATGAAGGGTAAGGTGGATGAGATGTTTTTCTTTATTTTCTGTTAATGGTATTTACTTTAATATTAGTATAACCGGAAATTAGGAAACATGACTTCAATGAATCATATTTCAGGGCAGTGAAGGGTTAGGATTCTTTTCTGAGATTAGTTTACTGATCTACTAGAGACAATAAAAGGATAATGTTTTGTTGAGTCAAGGGGGTCATAATTAAAAACTTTAACTAAAAGCAAAAAATCTTCAGTAATCATAAAAATTGAACATCTTGTTCAGCATTACATGATCCTTCAGTAAAAAGTCAGTCTGCGATAAACCCTTCATTTATTCAAGCATTTGAGATGTCTGAGTGAAAAATGAAAATGGCCATTTCCCATTTAAATCAAATGTCCAATTAAATTCCATGAAAAACTAATTGTGTAGTTTCTCAGCATAGATTGTTGCTAGAATAACAAACAGAAGATTGTTGTTCTCAGTTAATATTTTTGTATACAAATATATAATGTCTTTTCTTTTTATTACTTTCAGGTTGTGGTCATCTTCCTGTCATGATGTGAGACCCTGTACAAATTAGAAGGTAAGGAACAATATTTCTCCAGTATTGCTTTGTTTGTAAAAACCTTTCTATTGCACCACAGAAGATACGTGCAGAACCCTTTCACTGTTTTTTTTTTTTTTTTTTTTTTTTTGTATCAAATTTGGAACTGATTTTTGCATTTGAATAGTATTGCAACCAGTTTTTTGGTCCATCCTTACAATTTTGAAAGCATCTTGCACATCAATGAATGACAACTCTTCAGTATTTAAAAAAGGTTTTAGTCTATCTTTTTGAACAAAAGCATCATATGCTTTTTTTATCTTACATTTTCAGAATAGTATTTTTATTCTAATAGTTCTTTGGACAATTGAATTACTTGTTTGTGTTGTTAACACGACATTTCAGCCGATCCATTCTTCGGCCTTCTTCAGGTGTAATATCCGAATGTGATGGGGCAAACAGGTTTTTTAATTTCAAAGTGGGTAACCCTTATTAACTTCTGTTTACCCCATCACATTCGGATATTACACCTGAAGAAGGCCGAAGAATGGATCAGCTGAAGCGTTGTGTTAACAACACAAACAACGAGTTCAATCGTCTGAAGAAATATATTATTCTCTTAATGATGAAGAATCTTTGACTCTGGGAGAGAAACTGATGTTGACTGAATGTAGGATTCAATTATGATAATGCTTCAGTCTCCTCCCATTCCTTCTCAGACCCTGATGCCAGAAGTTCAGAGGATGAGATTCAACTCTGCAACTATGAACCATGAGCAAATTGATCTAGTTTGAAATTCAGTTGAAGAACAAACCAATTGAACAGGGTGGAGTATTTAACTTTAAAGTTATGACAAAAGTTAATGTGTCTAGCATTCAGAGGTTATGACTGTATTTTTAAAAAATTCTTTGGAATTGATTCCTCCAAATAGCTAAGTAGGCCTGTCTTTGATGTGTGTAAGAGGAGCCAGGTGTTTCAAGGTGTGTCAGAACAGAGAGAAGTTGTTGATTAACGTGCTAGTTTAATCAATTTCTATTTAAAGCCAGTCAGTTATAAAGAATGCTGTTGTAATATGTCAGAACCTGTGTGGTTATTTATCTTGACCATATGAAAGCAACACTTTTGGCAAATAACTGACATATTTCCAAAGCAGGAACAAAGCTATACCTATATAATATATTGTTGCTGATAATTAGGTTTACTACTAGACTTACTCTTCAATTTTCATGCTTCATAGATAACTTATTACTGTTAGCACAGGAAAAATTCCTTGAAGCACTTTGAGATAAATAAGTTTGCTGCTTCTTGACACAACAAAAGTTCTGATATATGTCAGTGTGTATGTGTGCATGAAGCTATATTTGTTTGAAAGGCTTCAGTGTGTGTGTGTATATATATATATATTAACTCACAGAAAATGGAAATGATTTGGATAAAAATGACCAAAAAGTGATCTACAAAATGACATTGTTGTCTTTGTCTAGTATATATGCCTTAATGCAGTGTTGTTCCTGGATATGTAAATACATTTCTATTATTATCTATGTTTTTTCTCTTCCAAGAAATATCAACGATAAGAGCAGAAACTGATTTCTGATGAGTTGTAAATATTTATACAACTTTGATGCTTTGGATTTTGCAAGCAAGTAAACTGATCTGTAATAGTCAGTCAGACTTATTTGTTAGATTGGCTGTTTCCAAGGATGAACTGAAACTGTCTTGTATAACTCAATATCTTTACTGCATGATCCACAATATTTAGGGTCAGTAACAAGAGATAATGTTGACACTTGCAAATTTTACAAGTATACAAAGGTATAGACTCCAGTAGACACAAATTCTTTGAGACTTATTCAGAATTCTAGCCATTACTCTAACATTCAAATCTGTGTCAATCTCACTGAGTAATGAGAAGTAGTTTTGGTAGATAGTTTATATAAGTTGGTCATTTTAGATTTTACAAGCTTGCAGTTGTGTGTCTTGATGGCTGTCATTGGATTTGAAAATTCGCATCTGATATCTATTATAATAGGAAAATATTCTCCTAGTTCTTTTGAAATGTATGAGGTTAGTTTATCATTACTTTTGAGTTGGTCATTATTTTTATGGTTTTTATTTCAGATAGTATTTCCCAAAATGTAGTTGTTCTGAAATGTTTTTTTTAATTGCTTGTTTGGAGTTGGCTTTATTTTTTTGTCTTTAATTTTTCGAGTTACTTTCTTTATTTTATTGTCTCCTAAAATTTTCCTATAAAAGATCAACACTAACCATATTAAACTGAAAAGGATGTGATTAAACATTTGAAATTTTCACATTGCATCCCTTTTGTTAGTTAATGAAACTCAATTACTTGCTATAGGTTTAAGTGAATTTTTTTAATGTACAAAATATGACATGTATAACCGTATCAAGTTTTATATGACTTGGTTCAAATCTAAGCCAGTTATCAAAAGAACCAATGCTTTTACAGGCTGACTCATGATTCTGCTTACCCATCTCAATCATCATCATCTATCATCAAAGCTGATTATTGTTATAGTTTTGCTTTCACAATGTTGTACATGTCAAATCTTTATGAACTTTTTCATTGTCAACTGTTTTTGTTAATAATAACAAAACAAAAAACATACACTGAGTACATTTGTAATATGTTTCTAACATCTAAAGAATGGTATCTTCAGGGCTGTTAGTTAAGTTATCCCAATGGCAAATAATGTTTCAGTTTCTATTTTCTGTGGAAATGTGTGGGACTTTTATTTCATGATTCTTTTTTATTTTTTGCTTGTTTTTGTCCTGCTTCTTTCAGTTATAGCAAAACCTTGAATAATGCAGTTTTGATTAGAGTTGGTTTTTATGTAGTACAGTTAAGGTATTGCTGTACAAATTAATGTAACTAAGTATGAGTTGAAAAAACCCACATTAAATAAATTATAATAAGACCTTGAACAGCACAGTTTGAAACAGGATGGAAAATTTTGGAACAAATTAACTGCACTATTCAAAGGTATACCTGTATTTATTGTGAGTGTGTGTATGTGTCCTATGAGCAATATTACTCTTTACAGGTGTATTTATTATTTTAAAAACTCAGAAACCTTTTGGTACATATTGTATGTTATCCTATTAAGACTCTGTAAAACTGGTATTATTAGCTTGTTTATTCTTTCCATGTAAGACTACTATGTTAACAGTGGAAGAGGCAAGATAAAATCAGTGAGAAAAAAGTTAATGATGATTTCAGAAGCTATTTTAACCTGAACTATACCACACACATGCACAGTATTTCTTATCATATCATATTTTTCTGAGCAAACTGTATTCCTTACCAAAAAAATAAAAAAATTGGTAAGCACTTTCAGGAAATTGTCAAATGGCAAAGATCCAGAAATGGATCAAAGGGTTCCTTCTATAAGCTTTTACTCTTAATTCTTAGTAAAATATACAGTTGTTTTGTAACCGTAGTCCACAAGCAGTTCTACTTTTCACTAATTCCTCTTTTTAAATACGCACAACTTTATATGTACATTAAACTCATCACAAATATGTTTTATTGTACCTTCATATTGCTCTTTCAGTGTTTATGTACACATATACACTCGCACACAAATCTGTTTCTCCCCTCTCACTGAGGCATTTTCTCTCTCTCACTGAGGCATTCTCTCTCTCTCTCTCTCTCTCTCTCTCAAGGAAAAACTTTTTTTTTCTGTCCCTCTTACAGATGGAAACACCTTTTCTTTGTTGTGCATATCCACATACACATCAGTGGAAGATTTATAACATTTCTTTTCTTGCTAAATGGTTTCTCTATCTCACTCCTTGCTTATACACATACACACACACTAACAATTTCATGTTTATCTACTCAAGCTTTTTCTTTAATACCCTTTTACACCATCTCGCTCGCTCGCTCTCTCTCAAGCATTTTCTTGTGATGATGAGACTTTGTATTTAGTATAACCAGTGTGAGCTTACCTATTCATGTTTAGAACAGATTTTCCCTTCAAATACATTTTTCCTCTTTTTTTTTTTTCTGTCTCTCTCTAACAGCATTCATACACCCCTCTTTTACATATATATATACAAAAATTGTACATGTTTTTGTCTATTGGTGGGAGGGGGGGTATATATATATGTGTCTAAATGTGTGTGTGTGTGTGTGTATAAATAAATAAAAATATATATATATATATATACATATATATATATAAGCGCAACTGGTCATGATTCTCCCAAGACTGTATGCTTTGGCAGTATAAGTTTTGTGCCTATTGTGAAGTGAAGCAGGCCAAAGTGACTGAAGATTGTCTGTAATTGAGAGGAAGGCAGTGTTCCAATAATACTAATAAGTCCATACGGCTCACGTGATTGATTACTATTATCATGTTACAGACTGAGCATGGAATGCATAAACTGGAAATTCGCTCCAGCAAGCCTCATGTTATTGACAGTGTGACGTCCGTGTGATGGATGCTATCCTATTAAAGAATAGATGCTGTCTGACCTTTCAGATGTGAGAGGAATTTGCCATTGCACCATCCTCTCTAGTCAGTTACTCCCATCACCACCACCACCCCACCCACTGCATTTCTTTCTTTCTGCTGCACATGTACCACTGCTGCCATTGAAGCTGCCGCTGCTGCTGCGGCAGACAAGTTTTCTGGTCAGCTGCACAGGATAGTGTTTTTTAAAGTTTTTTTTTCTTGTTATGTTTTGCTTTTTCCTTTCTTTAATACTTTGTGAGTTCAGCAAACTTTCTTGTGTAGACTGTTTTATTTTGTATTTATTCTCGTTCTTTTTATCTGAATCTAAAAGATAGTATTCTGTTTGGGACTTTAGTAGTGGGGGTTATGTGTGTTTTTATTTTTCTAATCTTTATTTTATCATTTTTTTAGTAAATGGGGGGGGGTGTTCTTTTTCTTGTCTGAAATCATATCATGGGCTATTTAAATACTTGCTGAAAATACCAATTTCTGAACCTTGGAAAACAAGTTGAATTTTTAGATGCATCCACGCATCTCTATAAAACACTTTTCGGTCAGTTGGTCCTTTAATATGTTAAATATCAATTTTCAATCATGTTGGTCTAGACCTTCGGGTGAACTATCCTCCTTTTCCTCCTTCTCCTGCTACTACAACCACAATTAGTAATGCTACTATTACTACTACTACTTCATTTAGAATCCCTTTGAAATATGGCCATAAGGATGGGGGACGCATCATTGAACTTATGCTTCTTGTTATTTAATATTCTTCACTTATTAAATCTTTATTGTTTTTCAGTAATTTTCCCTATATTTTAATGTTTGTTAACTGTATACATTGATTGTGTCAGCTTTTTACATGGAGAAAAAAAAGCATATGTGAGTAACAAAATCTCTTCCTCTATCCAATTTTCTATTTAACTTTCCGCTACTTTCCCCCCTTTGATTTGTATGGTCCATTGTTTAATGCAACGGAAAGGCATTGTGTTTTATGATATAGCCACTTCAGTTATGTGATCTGTAATATTGTTATGCAAATTATAACAGACGACTATTAATTAAGTCTTAAAATGTTATATTCATAGAATTCATAATATGATGCACAATAAATTAATTATTCATAATATTTAGGAATAACCTTTGAGATATAGTATTCTGGTACTTTCATAAAACTTTAAGAAATCTAATTTTCAAAGCAAATTAAAAAAATATGCAGTATGAAACTAGAAGGCCCTCAGAAAGTGCATACCTCTGCCAATGCCATTGTCACTAAAAACTGAATGAAAATCAGTTCATATATAGCTACAATGCAGATAAGGTGACAGTGAAAAATTCCTGTCTCAAAATTTAATCAATTCTCCCTTAGCCCATGGCCCACCCTTTCACAAAGTTTCAATTTAAATTCATTGAGAACTTTTGGAGATATTGTGTGGACAAACATGAGTGACTACATGAATGTATGAAAGTGAATGAAAAAATATCTCAATAAAAATTTTTTTTTTTAAATCGGGATCAGCCCCGAAATTCAACTAATTCTTGCTTATTGTGTGGACAGACAGACACAAGTAAATACATATGTCTTCCAACTTCATTGGCAGAGGTAAATAATTGACCATTATTAACTTAATAATAAAAAAATGATTATCAATTTATTTGTTATTTTGAATATTTTAGAACTGGTCACTAGTTCAAATCATGGAAGGTTAATGCAGCTTTTATTGTTTACTCCACTATTTTGGGGTGAGGATTGTTCTTGTTACATAGGAATGTAAAGTCAACTCTGACTTTATCCTGGAGTTTGATAAAAAAGTAAAAGCAATTATTAAGAAGTAACGCAAAATAGACAATGCATGTTTCCCCACTTGATGTTCCTTTTTATGTAGAATTGAAAAATATAATAATGTTTGTAGCAACTCAATGGAAAAGCAATGTCTTGAATGTTCTTTTTTTTGTTTTGCCCCCCCCCCCCCTTATATTAAGTTGGGAGGTGCTTTCAGAGAATTGGATCCTCAGCATACAAGCAAAGTAATATTTAAACTTTAGAAGAAGTATCTTTGAACTCAAGAGTTGGACAAGAACCTTTTGTTTATTTTGGATGATTGTTGTTGTCAGACTTCTCTTTGACAAGCAGATGTTTTTAGTGAAGTGAGGAGTTACAAGAAAAAAAACAGTTGCCGGGAGAGACACAGACTAAATGCTTAGCAACAATATCAGATAGAAGAGAAATTACTGTTTGGTTAAAAATATATGAATTAAAGATATTTTGGTAGATGAAAATAGATAAAAAGTCTTATATTTAAATTCGTATACAGCTCTATAATTTTTACAACGGCTAATTGCAAGATATCATTTTTTAAATACACTGACGGAAAATAAAATAATGCGATTTTGACCTGAGTATGTGCATGCATGGATATACTGATAAAAAAGTCTTTGGCCATCTTGTGATGTAGTAACACTCATATCTGTGCACCATCTGTGCCTGAGTGTTAAACGGTGACGCATGCTGCGATAAGGTTCAGTGTGGTGGAAAAGTCCAGTGCAAGCAGGTGTCCTGCCATGGACATGCACACATACTCCTTTGAAAGGATGGATGATCATTTCGGAAAATTGCTGCAATTGGTGCTTCAATGTTGGAAACCGTGATCAAATGAACCTTCGTACACCCGTACACCCGGTTCTGGATGGCCACGTAGTACAGACACTCACCAAGATTGACACATTGTAAGGCCAGCAGTGGCAGACTGCACAGCGTCCACAGCACAGATCAGAGCAAATGTGGCCCCCAGAAGTGTCAACACGGACTGTTCAGAATTGTGTACTTTTGGCAGCAGGACCACGGGCATGCATGCCTCTAGCCAGAATTCAACTTACACACAACACCATCGTTCATGTCCAGTGGTGTTGCGAGAGGGTCACCTGGGGGATCGAATGTCGCTCTGTAGTGTTCAGTGATCAGATGGACGTTCATGTGTGCGATGTAAACCTGGGGAGCAACATCTTCCAGAGTGTATTGTAGATGTAGAACAGGTAGGCGATGTGCTGTTCCGGCAGGATAATGTCCACCCAAATGATGCCCATGCTACTCAACATGCTCTGCAAGATGTTCGACAATTTTCTTGGCCAGTATGATCGCCAGACCTGTGCCCCATTGAACATGTATGGGAAATGATGGGACAATGCCTGACTCGTTCAGTTAGCCCACCTACAACACTTGCTGAATTACATCAACAAGTGCAAGAGGTGTGGAATAATATATCGCAGGATGGTATTCGTCATCTATACAATCGTATGCATGTAAGTGTACACGCCTGTGTTAACACCCAAGGAAGATATACAATGTAATAATATATACAGTAAAGCATGGGCACAATTTAAATCCAATAGTCTGCTTTGTTGTGCGAACTACTAATGCCAAAAGTGGGCACCTAAATTCTCAGTTTTGGGAAAAAATTAATTTTTAAAGGTTTTATGAGGTGTGAGCTGGCCTGCATGGGTCTGTGCGCACCCACCCATAGGTTGGGCCAACAACTCCTTTGATTTCATGAAATCTCTATAAAATATCATTTGCTTTCCAGTGTTGTTAGATTTGAGGCCTTTTTCCCATGGACCTAAGATTTCCTTGGTCTTCAATGGGAGGTTTCCTTGGTCTCATAACTCAGCATTTTACTCATACAACCTCTGTTGGCTCCTGCCCTCTCAAACAGAAATAAGGAAATAAATAAAATGGAAATATATAAATTGGAAATATATAAATTGTATCAATCTGTCTGATATACAAGCAGAATAGATAACATTTTATACAGTGATCCTTCCAATTGCTGAAATTTGAGTGTTTCTTGCTTAGAAATGGTGTGCGTCAGCCAGTTGTTAGGAGACATTAGTTGTCTGAAAATATTTACAAATGTATTTTCTATAGTTTTGAGAAGGGTCATTAATATTCAAATGGTTCTTTGGGCGATTGAACTTCTTGTTGTTTGCGTTGTAAACACGTTTCAGCCGATCCATTTTCAGCATTCTTCAGGTGTAAAATCCGAGTGTGATGGGGTAAAATCCAAGTGTGATGGGGTAAAAACAAAACTTCTGTTTACCCCGTCACACTCGGATTTTTCATATGAAGAAGGCTGAAGAATGGATCGGCCGAAACAACAAGGAGTTCAATCGTCCAAAGAACCATTTGAATATTTACAAATGTATTTTGTGAATTAATGTAAATGCATGTTGATGAATGTGCGTGTGCATATATATGTATATATGTATATATAAGAATATCTATGTATTGATATGTGTGTACTAAATATAAATTTTAACATGTATATACTAGTATAAATTTGTATATCAATTCTTATTAATTATCTTACTGTCCCTGTTTGTGCTCGTACAGATATTCACTAAGTTTAGCTTAGAACTTAGCTTAGACTGACACACGATGGAATGGAGGATAGGATAATTGGTATCACATAACTTTATATAAACACATACACACAACCCATGTATATCCATTTCTACATAGATGTATATTTGTACATGATGGGATGTTAGGAATGTAAGCGTATTTGATTAATTGATTTGAAGCCCTAAAATAAAGAGAATAAAGCCCATGAAAGTGTTAGGTCAGGTGTATGGGGTGAGTATAAAAGATTTGTAGTGTAAGTAATAACTATTGCATGTGCATAAAGCATTGAGATTTATAGTAACGTAAAAAGGTGAGCCATTTGATATACCACGCTTGCTCAATACACGGGTGGAAAAATGACACACCTACACAAACAAGTTAATTCACAAATTTATTTTATCCCATCATTGATACAGAAATAACAGAAAAGAAATGGTAAAATGCTCAGACAAAATAAATAAAAATGAAAGTAATATGTATATCTCAAACATTTTTTATTGCTAAGATTCCTATTTCTCCCTCACTTTCTCTCTCTCTCATTCAGAACTCTTTTAACATCTTATATATATATACCACCCTCCACCCCAATCACTTCTGTCTGTATTTACACATACTTTTATGTATGTAAATACACACTTGTGTATTTAATGTTTGGATGTGAAGTGGCCAATGAAACTTTGTGTGAATGTGCTTGTACACAGACATGGGAAATAGTATTGATATTGAATGAAAATAAAAATAAATGAGTAATTATAATATGTAGTGTTTGTGAGACTATATCAGCTCTTCTCAGTGCAGTAGTGCTCAGTACCTCCCTCCATAGTCTAGTTTTCTTGTCAAATTCTTTTTCTAGCAGTATGATTGCTGCAGTGATCATTGATATTTATTCTCCACATTTGATACTGTATCGGGTTACATGAGTGGTGGCTGTTTGAGTGTTATCAGAGTTATTCTGAAAACAGCATAGCCACAGCTTCTGAGTAATGATTAAATATATTGAAGCCTCAATACGTCCTCTCAGTATGGTATAGTGATCTACATAGGATAATTATAAAGACATTTAATTAGTTGGGAACCTATATTTTGCTCGGCACCAGTGTGAACGACTTCTAAACGAGCGGCCTAAATCGTAAATGTAAATAAAGAAACAAGCACTGTATGTTCCCAACAACCACCTAATCTAAACACCCTGCACCCTACCCCACCCACTTTATAGCTGATACACATACACAGATCCTCTTAATCTAAAAACCCACGCCCCACCAGCTCAAAGACACCTAAAAGAACCTTCAGCCAAATCAATTCCCAATTCTTCATTTCATTTTGACCTCCTGGCATGGATAGCAGCACTCTTTTGTTATGTTCAAATTTCTTCTGATGAAGTCATATGCAACGACAAAATGCATAAAGGCTTATCTTCATGATAATAAATATGTTTGAGACTTAACACGGTTTTCTCAATCTTTCTTTTCCACATTGTCTAATCACATCTAGCATACATATGTATACAAATGTGTGTATATTTATGTTCCTCTATAAACACAGATGCACATATGTCAGGTGAAAAAAAGTAAAACAGAACACATTTGAAATTTTATTGTCTTTGTCATTTCCTGATAATAATGTTAATGTCACAAATGTGTTTCTCTGTTATAATTAACTAAATAATATTGCCAAACTTTCTATAAGTCATATATGGTAATATTTTGTTAGGTAAAAGTGATAAGTAATGTGGTAAGTAAAAATTATTATGAAAAAGATTTTGTTGATTTTCTGACAACAGGAGATAAGTTAATTTGAATTCAGTTTCACATTTCTAAGTTTGTGGTAAGAAGGCTGAATTGTGTGATTCTTGGAATTGAGTCCTGAACCTTCAGTCCTCTTTTTACAGATTGAGCTTCATCATTCTGATTTATATATCTTTATACCAACTGGAGACTGTTTTGAGGAAACACACTTTTGCCTTGCTTTTAAAATATGACTTTTATATCCTGTGTGTCAACCATCCTTTATCTGTGAATGAAACGTCAGACCTCTTGTGTTTTTGATCCCTTGTTGTGTTTTTGATCCTTTGTTGTTTGATTCAAACAAGTAAATATTTTTGATAACAGAAATGAATGCTACATACATAAATACAGTTTGGGATTGAGCACTTCTGATCAGAAAAGCTCTGAGGATAGGAAACTCGTGAGGAATGGAAACGAATAAAAATGCCATTCTGTGTGATAGACTTGATTAGTTTTGATCCACTTTTGATGTAGTATGGAGGGGGGGTATTTTCTTATATTTATTGTTTCATTTTTTGCTTTATTTTTATGTTTTTAAATATTTTATTTGTTTTATTGTCATTAATATCTATTGCTTTTAATCTGTAAAACCAATTTTCAGTGTATCTTGAATGATCAGTCCCAATTGACCATTTCTCATTTCTTCGACCATTAAGAATATTTATTTGAAGGCAGGATGTGGGTAAAAATAGACAAATCAATATAAAAAAAACAGTTCTTTTAACTTTTCTATCTTTGTACAAAATAGCTTAACTCGATTTACTCGAGGAATATAAATTTAGCAGAAAAATGCATTAATTTTTATTTATTTTTTTCAAAGTAAAAAGTAGAAATGATTATTTAACTTCCTTGGAACTTGTTTTCTTTTTTAAGATAATTTATTATAAGAATTGAATTTGGCATTTGGAATCTAATTCCTCTCCTTGCCCATTTAACGAACTGTTAATTAAACACTTATGTGTAGAGATTTGAATCGCTAAAGTTGATTTTTATAGTTCACAAATATACTGATTACAAGGTATGAATCTGATTTTGGTGTATGAAGTCGTAGAGCAAGTTTTAAGTAAACAAAAAATACTGATAATGGTAAATCAGAAACTTCTGCTCAAAGATATTTTTTCATCGATTTTTATGCTTTCTGAAAAACATATGCAAAAGTGTAAAATATCTGTTAGAGATTTTGGTGGGTTGTATATGCATCGTGGCTTTTCTTTCATGCAATGTACTGTTTTCAATATTTTTATGCTTTCAAATTGAAAATAAACAGTATAATTGAGTTTTAGAGTAATGAAAATTCAATCAACCTCACTTATTGATCACCTTCATCTGGACTTCACCTGTTAAAATGAGTCTAAGATGTGTTGCTTTTTTCAAAAGATTTTCTTTCTTACAGGGGTGGGGGATATTCCTTTCTCTTACATACATTTTGTTGAGTAAAAAGCCTATATCTCTAGAAACCTGATTTGTTTTGAATACTCTAGTTTCAATTTTTTTTCTCAATTTGTTGCTTGCAGTGTTGTGTTTATTTATTTTTTGTATGATTGCAAATGAGGAATAAAGCAATACTCATGTGCTGAAAGCTTGCTGTGGCAATAACTTAATAGGATTTTCATGTACATGGATTTTACAAGCTTATGGAGTTATGATAATGAGTTTCATCTACCGGGCATCTGAGAAGTAAGGATTTTGAGATATAAGTCTTGTAACATCTTCCTCTGAAACTTTTACTAACAATTCTAAACACTTACATTATAGACATGTAATTAATTTTACAAATATGAGACTGACAAAAAAATTGGCCTTCCAGTTCTCAGTGAGTCTCATCTGTCTGGTGATGAACTTGAGAAATTGTGACATTATATGATGCAATGATTAGAAGTTGGCAATTTGCTTTAGTAACATGTCTTATAACTTGGTGTTAAATTGTCATCTTCTATCTATCTATCTACCAATTGTCAGCATCTTAAAGCTGGATAATAAAAGATTATCAAGTAAGACAATGGAGACTTGCTTATCTCTTATAATCTCCAAGTAAAGGTTTTATATTTCATGTCCATGAGAAATGTGTTTCTTTCTGATACAAAAGTATTTTCTATTCGTTTATTATCAAATAAATCTGCTGGAATAAATCTGTTATCACTTAAAATGCTAGTATTTTGATTATTTGCAATATAAATTAAAGAAGAAAAAACAATATTTACACAGATGTAAAAATATTACAAAATGGTTTCACTGATCAGCAGTCTAAGTTGACTTTAGATCATGCATACATTTTCCTTGAATATGAATGCCTTTATGAAAAGGTAGCCTATTAACATTTGACACTTGAAATAACATTTTATTTTTTAAAAACATTCTATACTTGAGGGGTGGGGTTATATATGAATTGTTATCCATTAAAATTAAGCAGATATTCTATTTAATGATTATGGAATTGAAGTCATTGAAATATTGAACAAAGAGAGCTTGTTTGTTGTTGGATTATAAATGTTCATAGTGTAACATAAAATCCACTTTCTTGCCATTTATCTATGATCAAAGTTTGGGTACTTTTTATTTTCATTTGAATATACAAACTTCAATACTTGTTCTTTAAAGAGAAAAACAAAAGAGATGGACAAATTTGAGACCTTTTTCTTTGACACACACTTTAAATTTCCATATTGCATTTAGCTTTTACCAATGCTTATAATTAAATACTGCTTAATAAAACATGAGAACAATATTGACAAAAATACATTAGTTAATCAAGTTTTTAAAAAAAAGATGCCAATAGGCTAATATTGTTTGCTGTATTTCTTCTATGTTAACAGAGATGCTACTCAGTGATGCAGATTTAGGTCAGTGTAGTTGAAAATCATTCATTATAAAGACATCACTGAAATTAAACATTTATTCCCATTTAAATATGAAAATTCCTTTGATTTAGCTATAGAATCACTAATAAATAAATATGAAATATCAATCATAATTTTAATGTCTTTGCAATAGAGAACAATAGCAAAAATGATGTTATTGAGGAATATATTAACCGAAAATAATGAAGTATTTTCCAACATCAAAAACAATTTTTACAACTATAATGATAATAATTTTCCTTGTTTTTAAAAATAATTTTATAAATTACAATTCTGATAATAAACACACTCAATATGTGGAATAACATTTAAAACAGAAACATCAGTAGTTCTTGTCATAAATAAAATGAGGAACAAAATCATGACTGATAGTATCTGAAAATTATGAAAGCAAATAATGCAAGACTAAAAGAAGAAAATCATAAAACAATCATCCCATCCAGAAGTCATCTTTATCTCTCCCTTTTTAAAAATAAAATATTCGAGTCAACTGCATGATCATATGATTATGTTGGTCTTTCTTTAAGCTTTAAAAGCACTCATTTAAAACCCAACCAGTCAAACAAATAACAACCCCATCCCAGGAAAAAAAATCAAATTAGAATGGCCCTCTAAATTATTAGCATTAATTAAGAAATAAATGCCAATTGTGAATGATGAATTGTTTTTTTTTTTCTTTCTTTGGCAATTCATTATTGGTTATCTTCCATCAGCAATGTCGTTAAGCCTCTTACAAATTCCCAATCGACAAAACTTTTGTTTAGTTTGCAAACAAAAAGTTCAATTATACTTTCCATTTATCTCTTTCTTTATGTGATAGTTTATGGTTATGGCTGTTTTGCCACCTT
>VCCN01000387.1:28680233-28697684 GCA_006491835.1 Architeuthis dux
TTTTATTATAATTTTTTAAACATGTACCAATCCAGAATCATCAAATTTACCCTAGGTTGGGAACCCCTGGCTTAGTTGTATAGTAGTTCCACTCTATTTCTTTAATGTTGTGGAAATTCTCCAATATTAATCTCTTGATGCTATTTCCTTTGAAGTCTCCTGTATAGTTAGATTTGCAACATATATACATGCAATCACATTTTGGTTTTGCATTTTATACCTAAATATATCTTTAACTTAATTATGTTTGATGAGTTATCAAACACACACACACACACACACACACACACACACACACACACACGGGCTTGCATATAACTAAGTTTAATAGATCTACAGTCAGTGATTGTTTATTTGTTTGTGTCTATTTTTGAATAGCCTGTAACAGATGTTGAGTATTCTCTTTAGAACACAGCCTGGCTCAACAATTGGCATGTCATTTGTCATTCAAACACGTGTCAGAATATGTCACTATCTTCTATCTCTGCCACTGTCCACATTTGCAAGATCACATAATTAACTCCAGAGGCCTGTTTCACCATGACCACCCAGCACTTTGTGCCAATGTCTAACTTATAATCGGGAGGGAGGGAGAGAGAGCACCTTCATGATGGACTATTGTTGAAAACCTGTTATATTAGTTTCTTTGCAATTGGCTTTTTATAGCTTTCAAACAAAATGGGACTTGCTCAATTTGACATTTCTATGGGTTGGTCAGAATAGCATTTTCTGGATATATCTGCTGTGAATATTTCTGCATTATTTACCCATACTTTTCTATGTGTAATCGCTTTTTCATTTTATTTTTTATTTTTAAGCAGCAGCTTGTTGCATGAGGTTAACAAAATTGGATCGACCAGAGATTAAAAATGAATTAAGTTGTTACACATGAAAAGTCTTCTTTCTTTTTTTTTTTTTTTTACATCGTAGAGAATATTGTTAAAAGTGAAAGATTTACTAATGATTGCATTCTTTTTGCAAATTCAACGTTAATAGAGATACCAATGTGTTATTATTGGAGGTTTTTGGATCCCTTAGCAGCAATGGTGTCTACCCAAGAAATTTTACTAATTTTCAAGTATGATTTCAAATTAAGACATAATGGCACTCAAGCTGCTGATAACATCAACAAAGTATTTGGAGTGAACACTATTACAGTGTGAACTGCTCAGGATTAGTTCGATGGGTTTAGGTCTGGAAATATTGATACCAATAGTAAACCTAGAGAGGCTTGAACCTGTTCTAAATGATAAAGAATTATCGATAGCAGTAGTCAGCAACCCAAAAACGTTGTTTCGAGCACATTCTAAAGACTTTAAGACCAACAGCAACCATATCATGTCATCTCAAGGTGATAGGAAAAGTTAAATAGTTGGAAAAATGGTTCCCACATGAACTGAATGAAATGCTCCACGACAATGTCAGACCACTTCATCTCTTAGCTGACTGTGTCTATACAATTGGGATATGACACCTGACATTTCTTCTATAGATTATTATCTTTTCAAGTATTTTGAACTTCATATCCATAATGAAAGGTTCAATAATAGGGAAACCATAATTCATGCTTTTACTGAATTTGGGACCATTAAACCCAAACAATTTTATAGATTTGGTATATTATTATTAGAGGATCGTTGGAAAAGGGTTATTGCTTCAAATGGGTCGTATTTACTGTTTCTTTATTTATATCATCCTTTATCTTACTTTTCAAAAAACGACATTTCATATATAACAATCTAATATGTGATGGTGTGTGATGTTCAGTGATCTCCAGAGCAATGATGGTCAGCTTAACATATTATTACATTTATAATAAAAAACAAAATTCTTTCACTTTTGTCCCTCTCTGTCTAGCATTTTATTTGTTTTTCTCTTGTTTATGCCTCTCTCTCTCGACTGTGTCACGTTTATGCCTCTCACTCTCTCTCGACTGTATCACGTTTATGCCTCTCCCTCTCTCTCGACTGTATTACGTTTATGCCTCTCTCTCGACTGTATCACGTTTATGCCTCTCTCTCTCTTTCGACTGTATCACGTTTATGCCTCTCTCTCTCTTTCGACTGTATCACGTTTATGCCTTCCTCTCTCTCGACTGTATCACGTTTATGCCTCTCCCTCTCTCTCGACTGTATCACGTTTATGCCTCTCCCTCTCTCTCGACTGTATCACGTTTATGCCTCTCCCTCTCTCTCGACTGTATCACGTTTATGCCTCTCCCTCTCTCTCGACTGTATCACGTTTATGCTTCTCCCTCTCTCTCGACTGTATCACGTTTATGCCTCTCTCTCTCTCTCGTACCTGTTCATGTTTATCTCTCTTTCCCTCTACATGTTCATTTTTGCCTTTTCATTCTTAATCTTTCTCTCCGTCTGGTTTATTTTCTTGTTTTTCTTTTTCTGTCCCTTGTTTCTTCTTTGTCTTTCTTTTCTCCCTGCTTTTCTTTCTCCTTTTGAAATTGTTTGTTTTCTGTTCCATGTTTGTTTTAATTTCTCCCTTTCTTTGCAATTAAAAAAATCTAAAACTTATGGAATTGCATAAACAGAGACCGAATAAAAGGAAATGAAAGAAAAACTGATTGCATGTCTGTCAACACTAGTTAAGAAACTGTTCATTTCTGCTAATCGCAAATGTGGCTTATTTTAAAAGTCTTGGCAAGGCAAAGAGAACCGATACAAAGGAGGTGCGAGGTGTGTACTTCGATATTAACTGCCCCAGGTTAATGATAACATCTCCCCATCTCCTTCCCAAACATGTCCCTTCGCCTCATCACTTTGTTCCCAGCTTTTATGCTCACTTGCATGCACACTTTAGATCCATGTGCAGATCTAGTGTTTCCGAGCTGGCTGATGTGATATGTTGCGTTGTATTGTCAGGCTAAACTCTGCTTCTCAGAGTTGTTATTTTTATGCCAAATCATAGACTCTTTTCTAGATTAATGGGTTATTAGCCTCATTCAATTTATGGCCCGGGCAACAATGTGAAGAGAGAGAGAGAGAATACTATAGAATACTTCCCTCTCTCTCTCTCTCTCTCTCAAAATCACTCTTTCTATATCACTTTAATCTACTTTCTATTTATCACTCTCTCTTTTTTTTTATTTCTGCATTCCTTTACTCTTTCTTACAATTGCTTTTTCCTTTCTCAGTCTCAAAAACCCAACATACTTTTGTTTCTCTTTTTCTCTGTTTTCTGTGACCCTCTATATTAGAAACCATCAATCAAAACTGAGCAGAACTGTCAACAGGTTTCTTCAGTTTCTAAGCTGATCTGGCTGGCCATGTACAGGCTGCATCAATGAAGTTAGAGGGCTGAAAATTTCTACATTTACATCTAGAAAAAAACTTTTTAACCCCCTCCCCCCAATAGTTTTTTGTGATCACTGCTCAACAAAACGCTACAGAAGTAATTTTGCAATGTAAGTTTATGGTAAATTGGTCCCTTAGTTTGTGTCTGACAGCATTCAGTCTTGTTTTTTGAAAATTCAGGCATTTTTGTGATCACTGCTCAACAAAATGCTACAGAAGTAACTTATTCATTGATAACCGCTTTTTCTAATTTTTTAATTGATCACCTTCAACATGGCATGCTGCCAAAAGACATGTGACTGTTTCTATTGAGTGACTAACCAGACCTGTTTCTATCAAGTATGCTGTTTGATTAGAGATAAGAAAAGGACAATCAGGTTCATGGCTGTGTAGAATAGATTTTGCAACTAAATGCTTTACCTTTGATTACCGCTCTATGCCATTACAAGGGGTTACAACTATGTAAAACATTGGATGTTTAAAACCTTCTCTTTCAGTCCATGTTTTTTTTCACTCCATTTATTTTTTTAGGGTGAGAAGAGGAATCTTCCATGTCAGGAGAATCTGTCCTGAAAATTAATATTGAAAACTGTGGCTTTTACTGGGCTCAAATCGCAATCACTAGTGCTGATGTAACATGCACAATTACCTCCACAAATAAACTGGACCCTACTGGACCCTATACATTTCTATAATCTCTGGCTAAACTGAATGAGTCTATGTCGGCATCATCATCTTTACAAGCAAATACCTAAAAACATTGTAGAAAATCAAACTTGAAATGACTCCTTTGTACTGTTGAAGAATGCCAGAGAATCAACAAGCAAGCATGAATACAAGAGAAAGGTTGCTATTGTTACGACTAAAAGGTAATACAAAGCCGTGAACATATTGACAAATGAGTGTACTTTTTGTCTGTAACCAATACCTTATTCACCAGCCACTGGCTCTGCCAGCTGAACAAATTCCCCTTCCCCTTAATATTGAGGCTGGTTGGTTGTAAAAATTATCAACCTTGACCAAGGAAAACCCAAAACCTGCTATACCCTTTGGTATTAAAAACACAATTACAATAAGAAATCTGCTATGTATACATTTGTGTTTCTAGTGTAACACTGAGCTTTTTATTGCCAGACGTGCATATGTTTTGCCCCTATTTGTTTTTTTAATGGGTTTGTTGGAAACACAATTGAGGATTGTTTGTTATTATCTTTGGTCGAATTAGGAGTTGGGCCAGTTAGTACTAAGCTGTCTCTCAGGTTGCAATGATACAAGACTGTTTATTTTTTTTTTTCTTCAAAAAATCTTTAAATAAATGCCTCAGGATTTTAGAAAAGGAGGATGAAAAGGAGATTTTATTTTATTTTTTATTATTCTCTTTTACTTCTCCTTCTTTTTCCATGTCTCTCCCTTATCAGTTTTCTTTTTGACACCTATTTTTTTTTTGTTTTTTCATCTCTCTTTTCTGTTTTTTAAAAAGATTTTTTGTTTACCCTTGTTTCAGAAAAGTTACTGAACTCTTATCAAAATGGAAGCTTTAGTATTAAGACAATTTTTGTATTGAAAAAAAAATTCTTTTATCATCTCTTTTGCTTTTCCTCCCACCTCCTTTTCTCATCTTTTTCAATCAGACATCACAAACCTCTTAGACTATTGCACATTTTTGGCTGGCCTGCCATTTCCTTTGTGTGCGAGCATCCACAGATATGCATGCCACCATTGCATGCCATACAACCATTCCAGAAACCTCTTTTCACCCTTCATGCTACTGACCATCTTGCATCTTTTCAAACTCAACGTGCACAAGTCAACATCTTGTGTGTGCATTCACAAACCACGCCTATTCTTGTTTACGTGTTTGATTGGTGAGATACTTTTTGAAATTGGCCTAATTAAATCAGACAGTTTGTTCATGTTGCAGATTCTTTGTGGAAATCTCAACTTTTGGTCCGTTCCTGGATAGCTAGCGACTGAAGAATTTTCTGACTATATTTATTCTGTGGATTAGACTCACTCCAATCCACCCCACCGATTAGATGTATGTGATTGTATGTTGGTTGGTTTTGTGTTATTTAGTAATCTTAACTCTACTAATCTGTCTGTTCCTCACTCTTCTCTTCTCTTGTTTCTATCTAGTTCTTATCCTTTTGCAGCAATTGAATCAGTCAGTCAGTCAGTCAGGATGGGTTGGAGGCCAGTGGACAGAATTGGTCATCAGCCTGGCTTTATTGAAGCTTTCTTACATTACGTTTCCTGATAGTTTGAAGATATTTCCCCTTCCCCTCCAGCCTGACACTGCCAATGCAGAATGCCTTTGGATCTGGGTGGACTCTTAAAATGCGTTTGAGATAAATTTAGGATAGAGATGCTTTCTACTAGAGCAGCAAAGCCAGATTAATGTTCAACTGTTTACTATTTTGTTCGACACTGCTGATGATATTTGCAAACTTGTGTGCCTGTAAAATAGTTATGCATCTTGGAAAATTGCATATCGGCAAATGGTCCTGTTAAGTTATGAGGGATATAAACTGCAAAGTAAGTTTTTATAAGAAAAATCCTTAAAAACTGCTTGGTGATTATGTACATAATATTGAATGTGTGTGGGTTGGCATGAGCGTGTACATGAATGTATGTATATGTTGGCCTTGTGCCGATTAGGAGAAATGGGGGCAGGAAGCTAAGCAGACAGTGCTTACTTGCCCTGAAAATCAGTATTATGAAATTTTGCCTTTCCTTGGGCTCAAATGCCAAACTTTGGCAAACAGTGAAAAATATTTTACTAACTCAACCACCAAGCAAGCCTGTGTATGTATTTGCTGTTTTGTGGAAGATTTTAATAGCCATGATAGTACATTTAGATTTAATTAGCATAAAGAGAGAAAATTGAAAATATTGAAATTTTGTTCAGCCTTACACTCATTAGTGGGGCTGGATGATCCTACCTGTAAAATGTTTGGGTATCAAGAGCTGACAACTGTGTGTGTGTGTGTGTGTCTTTCTGTTTGTTGCCAAATTCTGTTGTATATAACAACTGCAATGGATGTTAGACAAGGATATCTTCACTAAGTCATAGTAGTAAATATCAACTTCTCAGACAGTTTGATACTTTCATGTAATATTAAATAACAGGAGTTGGCTGTATGAGTGCTATCTGAGATAGTCTCTCTGAAAACAAAAAGAAATGATTGTAGTTTCTAGTTGGTGATCAAGGTTATCAGAATAGCAGTGAATTTGCCTAGTGTTAAATTTTGATCTCTCTCTATTTGCTCACACACATTCAGAGAGTGCATACCTCTGCCAACTCCATTGTCAGGGGAAGTAATTGTGCATTGATCTGCCCCAAAATTCTTGTTTTCAAACCTCTAATATATTAAACCTCCAGAATATATTAGAAATATAAATTTTCTTAGTTTAGTTTGTCCATAATTTTTTAACTATCAAGTAATATCCTGTGTATATTCCAGCTCGGATTGGTTGATTAATTAAGCTTACTTATTACAATCAACGATATATATGTTACTATAAGTCTTTTTTGACAGTTGCCCACTTCTACTGGGTATAGCATTGTGCTGCAGTGAACATTAGGAAACAATATAGAGTGAGAGAGAGAATGAGAATGAGAATTTCTATCTTCAGGGTCATAAATGAGTCTTGTACGGATTTGATTCTTCAATGTAAATCAGTTATAACACTCTTATCTAATGTCATTGCATTAAATTATGCCATTAACTATCTAAGCATTATATTGTCCATAATTGCTGTCTCTACTGAAAAAGTTTTTATCTGCAGAATCAAGAAAGCGGCTCAAATGGAAAGGCTGATGGGTCAAATTGTCCAATTTGAGCTTCTTTCTTGTGAAGTTTTTGTCAGTTGAATAATGCAGCCTATCTGTGCCAACCACCTAAAACCATTCATAACAACATATTCATGGTAACCTGAACAATACAAGCTGCCTCTCTACAAATGAAGCATGTTCGCCAGATAACTGGTTCCAACAGAGGACTTGATGTCCGAATAAAAATCATTGAATATGGGTTCAGACGAAATAAATGAAGGAAGAAGACGATAGATCTATTATAAATGACTTTGCTTGCTTCAAACCTTTCTTTTTTTTTTTTAAAGATTTTTTTTCCCTATCTACATTTTTATCTGTCCCTTTGATATATGGCTGTGGAGATATGTGAAGCTGACCAGTATGACATCTCCACTAATACCACTCGTCTCTTTAACAACTGACCGTTTCTCTGCTCCATGTGTCCAAGCTCAGGGGTGAGTTGTCTTGCAGATCTTCTATTGACAGCAATCTCTCACAATCAACCATGTGTTGCCAATTCCTGGACTGTGCATCTCTACCCCTTCCTCGTTCTTGCCCGTTTCTTTTCCTCTGGCCTTTGTGCTTATCGCAATGGTTATGGCATCATTGCTGGAATGAATAACACAGAACCGGCTGCTACATTATTTATTTCTGCTCTGCTGTTGGAACATTGAACATAAAACAACTTATCACTCAACTGGTTTTTGACTCTTTTTGTTTCTCGAAGGGAGTGGTGGTGGAGAAGGAGTTCTTCAGAAGGCCTCTGTGTGTAAGAGGGGGTGTGTGTATTTAAGTTCAGTTCATGTGTGCATCGACATATCAGCATTTACTAAGTAACTTAGTAGGTTAGTGTTTGAAATCAAGTGTGTTTATTGTGTATATATGTATACACATGTATATTTGTCGACAGTTTGCCTGTGTATTAGCTTTTGTAGTGCAGCTGCATGCACGCAAATGTATGTACTTTGGGGGTTATACACAAAAATTTCCTCTCACTATTATTCACCAAATGTCTGTCTTTCTGTCATCACATGACTCTAGGATGGCTAGAGCTATGGCCACCAAATTATTTGTGGTTACTAATGGGGCCCTGGGGCATGTTTTTAGCCTATTGATTTTTGAAAATTCCAAAACCTTTTTAGTTTTTAATGAGGGGTTTCAATTTACAATGTAAATTTATTGCTAAACTGGAGCCTTACTTTTTGTCCATCAGGTTAGCTAAACTGAATCTTTATTTTTGTTCCACTGTATAAAGTAGACATCTAGCCCAAATTCCTGTCCATCGGGCAGGTTTTCAGTGGGTTTTCTTCAAGCCCAGAATTAATATGGCTATTTGTTGAAATTTTTACTTTTTGAAACTTAGTAACTTTGAAGAATAATTATAACTGCCTTAAAATATTAATCAGTGTTTATAGTTAGCTTAGTTTGGCACAATGTCACAATAGGTTGTGAAGGCTCTTGGCCTTTTGGCTAAGATCAAAGTGTAGTATCTGTTCGTAACCGCCATGGTCTTGAAGTTCAGAGAACCAAGGCCCTTCGGGGATCCATGTGGCATGCTCGGGTATTGTCCTGGGAGAAGTTGCACAGGATATCGAAGCCTTTGGCTAGGATCAAAGTGGAGTATTTGTTCTTCGAAACCGCCATGGTCTCGAAGTTCAGAGAACCATGGCCCTTCAGGGGTCCTTGTGGCATGCTCGGGTATCTCCAGATATCTAGGAGAAGTTGCACAGGATATCTTGGCCAGCTGCTCGGGAAGTGATCACCATTAGCATGCTCGGGATTTTGACCACTGACCAACTTATCCCGGTCCTTGTGGCATTGGATCTCCCTCCCCCTACTGAATGACCCACCAAGGGTCGATGTGTCGTTAAACAAAATCTATCAATCAATAGGTTGTGAAGGGCATCCAGTGAGGATTGAACTCATTAGTAATGGTTTATGAAACCATTACTTGTAACCATTGCTTTAGATATACCGATGGTTAGCAGTTGATAAGCGATAAGCAATGAAGCTGATTTTGGAAATAGTTACAGCAGAAATTTGTGGAAAGGGGGAAGGGAGGACGAGAAAAAGAGAGAGAAAGAAGAAGAAAAAGCACTTGATTAACCACAGGATTTTCTCTATTTAATTTTCTTTTCATGTATTATTATTTTACACTATTTTGAAAACTAGTATCTTAATCATCATATTGCTTTTTATCATATTTTTGGGATGTTAATTCAGTGGATTTCAAATTGAATTGTGAATTCAGACAAGATTTGAACTTGCATCCCGTACCATGGGAACTTGCTATGTCATGTAGCAACATATATATTGCTTTGGCTATCAAAGCCACACTAATTCTGCTGCTATTGTCTTCACTTCAACTTATTCCTTGCCGCTTTGTTGAATATTACTACTAAGCTACTTCTTTGCCCTGAATTTCCGCAATTTCAAAGTTAAAGAATATATTGGCAAAATCATTGGAATAAAAAAAGAAAAAATGAAGTGAAAACATTTGTATGTAATAATAAAATATGTCATGTCCAAACTTCAGACAACATAGATGTTTTATTTCTATTCAAAAATGATTTCAGTTGTTATTAAATATGCATACAAAAATGATTTAGGGAAAAAAACTTAATGATTTTAAAGACTATATATATATATCAAGTAGCGTTGCTAGTGGGCCTGGTGTCTGTATAGTTAGTTATCTGATCTAAAGAGATCAGAGATATTATTAGTACATGACAAAGAGGGAGTTACATTTATCCTGGCCGTAATGTAAATATATTTTTCTTATTTAGGTAAGTTTAGTAACATCACATCAATTTTGTGTCTTAGATTAAATCTCGGCCTATTTGCCAACTGTTTTTATCTGTAATGCTCTGTGTATGTGTACGAGTGTATGTGTGTATGTTTGTGTGTGTATTTGCATAGTCTTTTTGTAGAATGGCTGTTGGGAAATTCAAAAATAGATGAAAGGAAATTTCATCAAATTCTGACTTTTAAAGCCATTTTTAGCAATGATTTGAATGCTAAGATTTGTTAAAAAGCAAGAGAATCTGAGAATTGTGAAAAAAGCCTTTGTATGAAATGGCATTATACTGCCTGTTATTCAAACTCAAAGTGTGATTTAATCTTGCTATAGCTATTAAAATATTTTTGTCAGTTTCTCGTAAAACAAAATAATCCAAAATGAAGAGTTAAGGCTTGGCAAAAAATTACTTTTAAACTTTTTAAAAATGAAAATTCAAATCTTTTTATTTGAAATAATACAGTAACAAATCTGGTTTGAAAATATTTTTAGCATTGTAAGAAGTAATTTTATATCTTTTTATTTTAATTTTTAAAAAAACGAAGGCAATTATAAGATCACACATAAACAAAAACAAAAAATATTCAAATATTTTTAAATCAAGAAAATTGTCCATGAATCATGAGCAAAGGATTTGATTCTACTGCTTTAGTAATTTTATTTTTGGTTTTCTATTTTTAATCTAAAAGATGGAAAGCAAGTAATATGAAAATATTTTTAAAAAAGAACAAAACAGTTATTGTTGATCAAAAGTTATCCCTTATGGCAACTTGACTGCATGTTTTGTGTGATGTTTATTATATCTGCTGATACTAATTAAATTAGTGTCAATACCAGGAACCCACTGGTTGGTGAATTAGCCTGATATCTGTAGTAAGTCAAATTTGGAAATTTTCTGAAGTGATAGTGGCAGTTGCAGGACAAGCGAGAGTGGCTAAGGATAGAAGTTAATCATTCTCACCCTTTATTTATTCCATAGCAATTTTTGGGAAATTTTTCTCTTTGAAGTTCTTTTTCTAATTTTTCAATTCTTGTAATGAAAAATACCCATAATGCATCATCTCTTTCTTCATTGTGGGACTCTGTCATTTGTCTTTTTTTTTTTCTTCTTTTGAATGAATCCTTTTTTCCCCCCTTAGATTGCAATTGTACTTCTAAGAGATTCTTAGCCAATAATAATGAATGAAAAAAGCATAAATAGATTTTATTTTCTGTTCTTTATTGTTCTCATTTTTTTAAAAAAATTGATAGATTGGAAAATGTCTTTTCTGGTTGTTTGATAGATTAGGTTTGGATAACATTTATGTATAAATTCTTTGGACCATCTTGTCTTTGCTAAATTTCATGATCTCTTGTGAGAATTCATCTAGAGAAGCTGCATTTATTTGTTTTAAAAAAACTAGCTCCCATCATTATTGCCATGATAAAAAATGCTTTGTCCCTTTATGAAGAACTCACCTCAACTCTTATCATAAATATCAGTTGCACACAAAAGAAGTGAAATGCACAAAATGGAGTTGTCAAGCTTTAATCTATTTTTTAAGTATTAAACCACTCTGGTATATATATTCTTTTTTTTTACATAAAGTAACCATTATTGTTTCCAGTGCTCTAGAATTTATGCAATAAACTTTCAACTGCACTGTTTTTCAAATGGCTGACTCCAACTCCTATCCCAGTTTACGTATATGAATCGATATACATTCAATGTAATCTGATATAATCTGAAATCAAGGAAAGCTGCCTAATCTTGACACATCTAACTAGTTTTCAATTATCCAAAGGGTTACATTGAATGGATCATTTAATTTTTTCGATTCTTAAACATAATAAAGTCTGTTTTGAAAGATCACTTTTAAAAAGTGAGGTGGTTTAAATATACCAAATTTCTTACTCCTGTATTTTTCGTATTACTAACATTAGCCAATATGATTAAATCGCAAATATATCTACAATGTAATCTGATAGAATGGTAATTAATCTCAATGTAGACAACACATTGGAACTTTACATTGAATAGTCTCATTGTGTAATGGAAAACATTTATAACAGACTTGGAAAAAAGTGGATGTTGACAGTTAAGGGAATATTTTTGTCTAGCAGTGATAGAGATCAAATGAAATCATTGTTCTTCATAAGTTTTTATAAATTCAGATTTAGTATTTTTTGCTCCTAAAAATTGTTTCTAACTATAAGAACTATAACTCTGCCTTTACATTTGTAATTGTTGCAAAACTTTTTGATTTAATCATATTTTCTCTTAATTTTTCTATGATGTGCATGTTCAATAGTTCCTTGTCTTAGAATGTATCATCTATTAAAAAAAACCCATCAGGAATGAGATTATTGTATGATTCTCACATGGGCCCTCATATGGGATGACAATGGGTCATATTTTTCCTTCAAATTTATGTGTTTATTATTATTCTGTTGTTGTTACTAAGAGAAAAGGCCACTTAACCTAAATTGCTTAATTTGCATGTAGTCACTTTATAATAACATTGGATTTGAATAAGTTCTATTTAAACCTGGATTGCCTGTTTGGACTATTAAAAAGAAATCTGATAAAATACAATTTTTTTATTATTAATCTTGACATAAGTCTATGAGGCCAAAACCTATTTGAATTGATCCCATTTTCTTGTTCCCAGATATTGAAAACTTTTAGAGTGGGGAAGGGAAGAGGAACAAAACAATTTCTGAAGCTTTGAAGCAACAGTTCTGACGAAGCGGAGAAACTAAAAAAGAAAAGTATTAGCTCCTCAGGTAATAAAAAAAATTATTTAAAATCTTTACTTTCAAAGAAACCAATGCATTTTTCTAATATGATCGGAAGCTTCAATGTTTGGTGTCATAGATTATATCCTTTACCCCAATGTTAATTGGGGGGGAGGGGGGTCAGTATTTTATCTGACCCTCAAATTGATACTGACAGCTTCAAATTTTGAATGGGAATTAGAAAATATATTTCCTCAAAAACTTTCCAGGTGTTTTACATTAGAGATCCATGCACCATAATGATTCTGCTTTCTATAATTTAAGACTTGGATGCCAGACTATGAGTTTTTATTACAAATTTTGATTTATTTACTACTCAATGACATAGTGAACCATTCAAAAGTTATACATTAAATTGTTACAAAACTGGTGGTGTTATATCTATTTTTCTCTATTTGTGGGAGGGGGGTTATTCTCTCTGAGAGGGTCTATTGCTCTTCTGTATATTTTGGGTGGGGGGATGTTTTAAAACTAAATGGAGTTTTCTACATTAAAACCCCTAGGATTAGCCATTAGTTGGTTGAATTGTAATAAAGAATAACAAAAGTGTATATGCTAAAGCAAACATGACACTTTTGTTATTCTTACATTATAAGCAAATAAATTACATCTTGAGAGATTCAGATATGACCAGCAAATGGTGCTAACATATGTCTTCGTTTTACTATACTTTAATGGATTTCCAGCATTCAGTTAAACAAAGACTAGTTTGGTATCATTTATTTGGTTGGCTTGTAATTTGAGATTTGCTGAAATAAGATTTTCTATGCATTTTCATAGTCACCACAACATATTTTTGCCAGTCTAATCTCTGACCCTCTTCAAGTGAGTTGGTCTTAATCTGCATATAATCTGGTATGTGGGATAAGGCCCATTGCCATGATACTTTTGCTGATTTATTTGGTTCTGATGAACAGTGATTCTATGGTAGTACCATATCTGTCGATTCCTTCTGGTTTACATGTTTCTTTTAATTTTTCCCTCTTTATATTCCCATTTGACTAACTATACTGAGAAATCATGTGAAATGGTCTGTGGATAGCGAATATTTCTGTATTAAATAAAAGGAAGACGCTCAGCCTGTAAAGACATAGCTTGATAACAAATTGTAATAGAATAAAAACGTAGTCTACATATGGCAGCAGGTTGCCTTACACATTTGAGATTGAATGCTCTAACCCACTCCCTTTTGAGTTCTTTTATACTCTCTTTCCCCCTCTGATCTCTCTTGTTACTTGATATTGATGCTGTGAGCTGATATGATGTAATATGATGTATAAATTACTTACTTTGTTATAAGTTGCCAGTTTCTGCGTTCAGGATTTGCACTGACAGATTGTGACTGATACAGACTTGTATCTATTTACCTTCTATATACGTTACAGTGGGGATATAATGCATACATCTACATCTATATACACATTTACATACTTTTTCCACATCCTTGAAATATTCCTACATGCAGATAACCATCAATGTCTGCTCCTTCTATTTCATTTGTAAAAATCCAGTGTATGCGTTGAAAAGAGCAGTGGGTGGGGTAGATTGAGTGCTTGTGGAAAGTTTGCTGTAATTGTGAGTTCAATTCTTTTGGCATATTCAAAAATAATTACCATCTTGTTTTCTATTTGTACAAAAAGAAAGCAATTCTATGAGCTTAAATATTTCTGGTATTGAGAATGCGTGGTGAAAGAGATTGGCTGTTAGGAAAGTCCACCTGAAGAAGAACAAGGAGAGCAAGCTGGTTTTATGGATCAATGATTATGAATTTGATGCTTTGAAAAAACAGATGAAGGGTCAATTCTTTTTTGTTGATTGAGTGGATAATGAAAGAGACTTGGGCAGACTCAATCTCACTTCCTTATTTTATATCTCATCCATGACAGGACAAACTTATGATAACAATAGGAAAAGGCACTGTGAAATTCATGTTTCTGCCTTTCTCTAAGACATTCGCATGAAATATAGAGTTCAACAATCAGAATGGAATATTATTTTTTGTTTTCCTGTCTGGTAATCTTATCTTTTCCAGATATAAAATTATAAATACATACAGTAAATGAAGTAACACATATATGCACACAGTTATTAACTCGTTGACTACCAAATACAACATTAAGTCATTGTCAGCCATTTGTATTTATTTCAGCTGATTAAAAGTATCCACACTAAGGTGCACTTATATAATTAAATCTTGAGTTCTCATTTGTGTGCATAGAAAAAAATAGATGGAAACGGTCTCACTGGCTATTGTCGAACAGTCATGATTTTTTGATGAGATGATGGTGACAGAAAGTCATTGTTCATGTCGTATCTTCTGGTGGCTTTTTAAAAATCTGACATTATGTATAATCAAGTTTGAAACGTTTTTTCCAGGATGATCGTAATTGATGTTGTCTCAAATCATTTAAGCTCCAAGTGACCGCTACACCAACTGAATTTGCCTCAGATAGAGAAACAAACATTACAATACATTTGGCCAAGTGTTCAAAATAAATATTTATGCATTTGTATTTTTTGTAAACTGAATTCATCAATTCAAGTCTGTAGGTATTGGCTGATAGACATTTCCTGCTTGTGTTGATCTTTGTTTGTATTTATGTATAAATTCATTGTGTACACACATTTATTTTCACATCTATAAATTTATAAACACTTTCAAAAATTAATCATATGAATGAGTCTCTCTCTCACACACTCAAACTCTCTCTCTCTCACACACTCAAACTCTCTCTCTCTCACACACTCATACTCTCTCTTTCCCACACACTCATACTCTCTCTTTCTCACACACTCATACTCTCTCTTTCTCACACACTCATACTCTCTCTTTCTCACACACTCATACTCTCTCTTTCTCACACACTCTCTCTCTCTTTCTCACACACTCTCTCTCTCTTTCTCACACACTCTCTCGCTCTCGCTCTCTCTCTCTCTCTCTCTCTCTCTCAAAAATTTATATGCACATATGCCTGGGTGACTAGGTTTGGTTTCATGTCCAGCAGTCCTGATCTAAAATTGTGCTCACAGTTAGCAACCAGAACTTGGAATGATTTGGCACTTTCAATACCTACGTATAGCCATTCTATTCATCTATGAATTTGTATATATGTGTGCGTTTGTGTGTGCCTGCATGTTTACGTATGTTATGTCTTTGTCTGCATGTAGATCTGGACTTGAATGTAGATGATTGATGCATAAAAATCAATCCGCCTGATACAGACTCTCGACTGATGTTGGTGTGTGGCTTTCCAATTTCACTCTTTTGGAAAAAGCTTTCACAATGCTTTCATTTGTTCTTTAACATTTTTTTCCCATTGCTTTTAAAGAGAATCGGTTGCACCAGACAATGGCAGTCGATCAAATGGAAGAAGGAGAGGAGATGGTCGGTCTCATCATTTAATATGTCAATCTATGATCTTAGCTCCCCTTTGTGCTGTAATGTGGCTTAAACACTTGTTAGTTTGTTGCAAAATGGCAAAAGGAAGTTTGGTATAGACGGGCAAATAGAGAGATGGATGGTAGCAGAGATAGCATGACATAAACATGCAAGTAGATAGATGTGAACAGGCTGATAAAAAAATGAGAGATATAAAAAGCTTAGATAAAATGATAGATAATAACCTGATAAAAGCTAGCAGATATAGTTTCATTTTCTTTTTCTTTTTCTTTTTTTTCTTTTTCTCAGATATTTGTACAATGTAAGCGTTGCAGATTTTATAAATGCATGAAAGCACTTGTTTTGAATGTAGAAAACATTTGTAACTTTAGACTTCCTGCATGTGCAGACTGTTAGTTTTAACATTAAGTATTTTAAGCCCGGCCTTTAACTGAACTTGGAGATTGACTCATTAATAATGTTCAAACAGATTGTGCTTCATCATTTTGGTATGAACTCATTCCTATTAGGAATTCATCATCATCATCAGTCTTTTAACGCCCGTCATTGGACATACAGATTTCTGGCGAATATTGGAGAAGCTCTATCATGGGCTCCAATATCTCCTGAACCTGTCTAAATCGTCACGCCATCTTATTTTCTGCCGGCCACAATTTCACATATGATCTCTGGGGATCCATGTGATGTACAGCAGTTGTCTGGCCCATTGCCATTTGAGTTTTCTAATGGATTCTATGATATCTCTGACCCCTTTTTCTCTTTCTTTTTATACTGTGCTGTGATCTCTCCATGTGATGTTGTGCATGATCCTCTCTTGGGCACATTCTATATAACTATAATGAGAGAGAGACATACATATAGATTGAGATGTCTTTGTTTGGCAGAAAACATTTTATAGAAAATGTAAAGAAGGTGTGGCTAATTCATTAAACCAGCACATTGACCATTGCCCTATACCAAGTGCTCAAAGATTGTATGGTTCCAATCACCAGATTAATAGGTTCTGCCTGCCTTGAAAATTAACATTTCAAAAGTTTTAGTTTTATTTATGACTCAAATACTAATGATGGAAGCAAACTTACTACTACTTAATTAACTGTCTTTTTGAGGATAAATGCATGAATATATTAATCACTGCTACCCACAAAACTGGTTTAAGTACTGTTGCTGGGTTTAGGTTATTCATGTGTCACCCAGCCCTAACCATTCATAGTAGAAACTTGAAATTTTGCACACACACTCCCATCAATGAGTATGGAAAATGTTTTGGTTTTTTTTAAACCTCCCAAACATAAGTTTCTTTTGGGAGTTTAATTTACAATGGAAGTTTATGCCAAATTGATCCCTTAGTTTG
>VCCN01000387.1:28718455-28730537 GCA_006491835.1 Architeuthis dux
TTATATATATATATATATATGTGTGTGTTTATATATGTGTGTTTGTTTATTTAAGTATATGTATGTGTGTTTTTATATATATATATATATACACACACACAAACACAAATGCTTTTTAAAAAGCTACTGATGAAGATTTTTGTACCTGCCATGTCGTTTCATGAGAGCCGAGTGTCTAATATACTTGCAACTTATAAATGACAGAATTTTATGATATTTCTTAACGAGTTTCTTGATATGGTTCTAATTAATCATCATTAGGAAAAAGAAAAATGGAAACATCAAACAAGATTTTGTTGTATGATTTGTCTTTGTAATTCTTTTTATGTATTGATCATTTATTTTATTTTATTTTTTTGAAGAAACTCATAAAATATCTTTGATTAAGAAAGGAAAGCGAGAAGAGATGAAGAAAGGCAATAACTTGAAGTACAATCTTGCAAACCTCTCTCTTCACGATTAAGTGACACATCACTGTTTTAGCTGTTAGCTTTGTCTTGCTTTCATTTGTGTAATGACCAGTCAATTACTTCTCTGATTATAAGTGTCAGCAGTAAATGAATGTCTTTCTGTCGTTGACATGTTGGGGAGGTTCCATGGAAGGAAGGTTAATTCTTATTTGAATGCTGCATTGAGAGAATTTGATGATGTAAAAAATGCAAGGAATATTTTTTTTACTGTAAGGAAAATAAATGATTAAAATTTATTTTTTTGAAAAAAAAGAGTGAAAATACAAATATTTGTAGTATTAAGAAAAATGATAAAATTTCTATTTTCATAATTCCATCTTAGATATTGTGATTCAAAAGCATTTCAAATGTTAACCAGGAATAGATATTGAAAAATTAAAAATATTACCTCAGTAAAAGTGATTGAATTTAAAATCACTGTTTAATATATGTCTAAGTTAATGACTAAACTTATTAAAAATAGTAAAAATCTAAAGATACTTTTAAATAATTTTCATTTTTATATATAGTAAATAGTATATTCTGATGAATTTATTATTTTAAAATACTATTTTCAAGTTAAATGAATAACATACTATTTTTAAAGTTAAAAAGTACTTAAAAAAAAAAAAAGCTGTCAAAATCCTCCCAGAAAAAATCTGTATGTCAAAAACAAAGTATTAATTTTTATGATAAATAAATACTCTCTAATAAAAACTTTCATAGGAGAAAAAATAAGTTTCTGCTCTAAAATAAAGTTCTTCTTTAAATAATTACAATCACAAATTGGAGATTTATATTCCATGTTTTACTGACAGCTACTGAAAATTCCTCAACCTATATTAGCACTGCTTTGTCATTCCAGATTTAATACCCTAAGTGATAAATTGTCACCAAGTTACTCCTGATTATCCCCCCCACACACACACACCCCACCGTCATTGCAGACTTTCTTTTGGAAACTCTTTGGCATTATTTCCTTTTGTTGTTCTTTCTTTCTTCATCATTTGTCTTAATTATTTCACAGTGCTCAACTGATGAGATAATTGCTCTGCTAGGTGATGGGGACACTGCTAGCTGACAATGGCATCTATTAATTCTTTATACAGACATCCTGCTTTATGGGCTGCAACACTTAATTGTTTAGTAAGCGCCATGTTACAATTTCAGATGCTAAATATCGTTCACTTACTATAAAAGAGAAAAGGAAAAAAATGAACAAAAATGATCTTTTCTAAATGTGTTTGGTAAAATGATTGGCAGAGGACAGTAATGTTGAGGTGGGGGGATAATGTTGATTGTAATAAGAAAAATGTATATATTAAAAACTTGTACTCTTAATGGAATTATTGGCTTCAGAAGTTAGTCATCAATTATAAAAGTAAAAATTGTTGATCCAGTCTAAAAATGTTTTTATGTATCTGACTCTTGTGTGTGGTTGTTGCTAATATGTTAATATATACCATGCAATAATACTTGTTTTTAAGATATTTTTTGTTTATTTCTTGTGAGGTTGTTGTTCTACACCAATCATATGTCTTTACTCTGCACATTGCTTTAAAACTTAAGGATTGTAATTGATTCTGTGTGTGTTTAAAATTGACAGAACAATTTGACAGATATACAAAATTGCTGATGGGGTCTGCATTTGTACCGAATGGATTTAAGTTTATATTTTTCTTTTATGAAAATAAAGAAAAGTAACTGGAGAGAAATGTATGGTGCAATAATTATCATGTTGTAATGAAATTTCTGTCAGTTTTTTTGGTTTTTTTTGTACCGATAGTTACACCAAATCTTGCTGCTACAGTCAGGAAACTTAGCGAACAATTCAATGTTAGCCATATGACTGTTCATCACAATTTGAAGAAGCTAGGAAAAGTGTCAAAGGCTGGAAAATGGGTCTTATATGACCTGTCTATAAGAAATTGAATATTGGATTGCTTAAATATGTTAAAAATCTCGGATCAAGTTTGGATCAGGCACCCTGAAAATTGTCAAATGAAAAAGGGATACATTTTGCCTCGACACTGGTGACAATACTAAAACGTCAGCCGTGTTACCAAGATAACCAAATTCCACGTGTTATCATCGAAGAAAGGAGCCATACTGCACTGCTGTCACTAGTCTTTGGAAGCTGTCTCTGAAATGATTGAAGTTGCTTTCAATCCAAC
Organism: Architeuthis dux; assembly: GCA_006491835.1. NCBI lineage: Eukaryota > Metazoa > Mollusca > Cephalopoda > Oegopsida > Architeuthidae > Architeuthis > Architeuthis dux. The sequence continues at coordinate 28,721,079 of VCCN01000387.1, forward strand.
TATTCTTCATAAAACTAGGTTTTGGCTTTTATATTCAAACATTTCAGAGACAGTTTCCAAAGACTAGCGACAAAATCTCAAATCATGTGATGAAGTTCATAACAAATCCAACAGAAACCTGGAGAGTCAAACTAACTGCAGGTTGACAATCCCTAGGTGAGACGAACATAAGAGGCATTTCTAGGGAGTCTCTATCCACATTGCTTTTCATCATAGCATTGATATTGTTTAATTGTATTTTGTGAAATTGTAAGAAAAACATAACCACTTAATTTATATGGATGACTTGAAGAAATTTTCCCCAAATTTCAGTCAGGTTATCGGAATGGTGTTTGGAATTGAGAAATGTGCAATACTAGTGATGCACAAAGGAAACTAGAAGCAACAGAAGGAATTGAACTATCAAGGAAATTATCAGGATGTGCAATACTGGTTCAGAGGACTATAAATATCTAGGAATACTGGAAGTAGATTCAGACCAGGAGAATTAAATGAAAGAAAAAGTCAGAAGATTAAGGAAAATATTGAAAACTAAACTCAGCAACAGAAACATGATCAAAGGAATAAATATATGAGCAGTATCTATTTTGAGATATATGGACCCTCTCTAAACTGGACAAGAGAAGATCTGAAAGATTTTGATATCAAAATAAGGAAATTGATCACATTGCATAAGGCCTTGTACCTGAGGCATGAGATTAATAAAAGGAAATAGTGAGGAAGAGGACCCGTCAACAATGGGGATTCTGTTGACTGTTATCAAGGGACTTGAGGACTACACAAAGCAGAGCAATGAAAGAATAATTATAACAGCCAAAATTTGCAATGGAACTGACAGGAGAAAAAATAGAGGATCAGGAAACTCAAAAATGGTAAGCCAAAAATGGGAAGAAAAACAACTGCACAGACATTTCAGGAGACAAAAAAAGGAATTTCAGATGAGATGACATTGAGAACTGTGATCAATTTGGAATAGGAGATTTGGGGAGAGAAACTGAAACCATATTAATGGTGGCCCAGAACAATTCCATAAAAACTAATTATATCAAGGCCAAAATGGACAGAACACAGAAAAATAGTAAATTCAGACTATACAGAGATAGAGATGAGACTGACAATCATATAATGAGTGAATGTAACAAGCTGGCTCGGAAGGATTACAAAAATGCTCGGTGGGGAAGATGATCCACTGGAAACTATGCAAACAACTATGTTATATGCACAAACCAGGATCAAGGAAATCAGATCTAGACATCGTAAACAAGAAGAAAATTTGTCAGATTGTGGATATCCATGTTACAGCAAACAAAATAAAATTGAAGTATTGTGAAAAGCTGGAAAGATATCTTGACCTTGTGAGATAACTGGAAAAATGGTTGAGCATTAAAGTGACACTTGTGCCCATCATTATTGGAGTGCTTGCAAAAAAAAGATTCAAAGAAGTGGAAATCCATGGAAGAAAAGAATTTGAAAACAAACACACTGTCTGATCCCAAGGCATGGCCCTCAATCTTTGTTCAGCATCCAATGCAGTTAGTAATTAATCAAAAACACAATTTTTGTTCTCCAATTGAAACTGAACCACAATTTCTTCTGTCTGACTGAAATCAAAATATGATCCTTTGTTTCTCCATTTTTGCCAAACCAGTTAAAGAGAATTTTGAGGCATCAGCATATTTTAAAAATATATTTAAAAGTTATTTCCTACTATATTCCTGAATGTTTTGAAATATTCTCCAGCTTCGACCTCACTTAAATTATTATCACTCAGCCTAAGTAAAGTCTCAATTCACAAGAAATGAATACAGGAAGGCATAATTAGTTTCTGACATCAGCCATTTTTCTGTCATGGATGGCTGGGTGGTAGTGTTAGTGCTGTCAATATATTTATAATAAGATTCAGATGAATAGAAGGTAATTTTAGTATTTTATTCAAAGCTTACTTGTTTTCATTTAGAACTATTGAATATGTTATACAAGGTACTATGACTGGGTCACATCAGTGTCACCTATAACAACTATGAAAGAAGAGTCATCTCTTTTGAAACACTCCCCCTAGATGCATTCACCCTCTAACCTTTATGCAGAATTAAAGGTTAACTACAGAGTTAGTAGAAAGGTGTTTTGGAATTTCATTCCCAACTGAATTCAAAGTACTGCATATTTTTGCCCTCTGAAAAAAGCTCTAAACCGAAAGCTTACAATTTAATATCATTTGGTCTTGCTGAAATCTTAGATTAATAGAAATAAAGTGTGCTTGGTTATTAGTGTTAGATCTGGTCCCATTCTACATTTGTGACCTAAGGTAGAGGAACATTGTGATGACTACCTTCACTTGTTGGGGGTGAAACATTAGCTAGGAGTGGGGAAAGCAATGTCTTCTTACAGTTTCAATTCTAGCTGCGAGGAATCAATTGTGGCCCTGTACATGTCATAATTAATTGTCGCTTTGCTTTGGCATGACCATCGTAGCATCACAGTCAATTAAAGTGGCCAAAGTTGACCTTGCATTAAGGCTTGTCAAACTCCAGGAATGACCAATCGGATGTTATTATGCTGTATTACATTCTGTTATGTTGACTTCTTGCAACACTCATATCAGGATGAATTAAATTTTTTAGCTGACCAAAAATCAATAAAAACTGTCTTTTTTTTTCTTGTTCAAAATAAGATTTGGGTGGACAATATAAATATTAGATTTGTAAGATTCAGTGTTTAAGAATAATCACATTATGAATAGTTTCTGATAAATTGCCCTGAGTATGTTTGATATTAATGAAAATGTTTGTTTAAAAAATGGCATGGCTAGACTTGTTTGATAGTTTAGCGTGATCAGACACAAGTTAAATTATTTGTGTGTGTGTGTGTGTGTGTGTAAGATAGGTGAGTGAGTGTGTGTTTAGGCTCACTATTTAAGTGTTACCCTAGGGAATCACCCCACCACCCCCCCTTTTTACATTTACATTTTATAAGCAAAAATGTTTCTCATATCCTGACCGATTTTGCTGAAATTTACCTATAATGTTGACAAAAACCCAGGAATTGAAAAATGGTGACTTACGGTCGATCAGATTTTTTGTTTACATTTTTATATGTAAATAAACATATGTCAACATGCAAAATATATTGAACTTTGGAACCGATTAGAATGAAAATTGTTATACAGGTTCTTGGGCACCTAATTACTGAAAACATTTTAAGAATTTTTTGGTTTGTATAAAAAAAAACATTGGGTATCTTGTAGTTAACGGTCCTAATAAACAACTAATTGCCACTCTAGTAGTTCAGCATAGCATATTATATTGGTTGTGGGAGACAAACACTCTCTGGCCCATCTCTCTCTATCTTTCTCTCTCTCTTTATTTCTGCCGGGGACCTTTATATTTTAAGATTTGTTTTTTTTGTATGTTTATAACGTTACCAAAAAAATATTGTGTTATGAAAGATTCAAATTTTCCATGGAAATCAAAATAAAAACTAATCAAATATTTGTAGCAGACTTGTGATGGCCATTAAACAAATACAACATAAACTTTATGTACGCATTTTTTACGAATAAGAAGCTATAAACTTATTAATTTACAGGAAATCCCCAGGTTACAAAAGATGTTCCGTTCCGAGGTCGGTCTTTAACTTTGATTTGTATGTAAGTCGGAACAGTTACGTACGATGCATATCTAGCGTCAGTTAGTCAAATGTTTGTCTTAGTATATAGTATATATTTTACTTTTCTATGCATAAAAACCATTAAAGAAACAACACAGCATTAATGGCTACTGTGATCCGATTTAAAATGCTGACAGCATAGTTATCCCTTGAGCCTACGAACCGCTGAAGATGCACAGAGTTTTGATGTGCATCGCTAAGTATTGTGCTGTTCGTTATTACCAACTGTTGTCTGTAACTCGATTTAAAAAAAGAAAGATTTATGGCAGTATTGCCAGGTATGCTTTGTTATTTATAGCTAAAACTGTCTTTAAAAATGGCTGAAATCGGCTAGATTTGGCTAGAATTTTCATTTCCAGCTAACTTTATAGCTGAGAATGTTTCAACATTTTTAGCTATAAAGTTAGCTGGAATGAAAAATCTAGACGCTATACTCATTTAAAGCCCACTTATCAAATAAAATAACTCCAGAACAAATTATTAATAAAAAATGTAAATTTATTTTTATTAAACTATCGTAGATTTTTATCAGCAAAATTGGGAAAAAAATCAGCTAGATCTAGCCAAAAAATGATTAAGTTGGCAACCCTGTTTTATGGCAGTCAGTTCATTAATATGATTTGTCTGGATTTGGTTGGATGTTCTTAACTTGGGGATTTCCTGTAGAGTGTTTTTTTAAAAAAGAAGCAAAAGACCTTGAAAGCATGTTGTAATTTGATCTGTTTGGATATAATTCAGAATTCTGTTTTTTTTCCCCCTTTATACCAGTTCTAAAAGTGATTAGATTTAGAGCTCATTAACACACACACACAAGTTTACTTGACATATTTTGTTTCTACCAATCCAAAAGCCTTAAAAGATAATTAAATTCTTTAGAAAACAAATATAAAAACACCCAAATTGTTTTCTTGTAATCAATTACAAGCCATCTCTTTTGCAATTTGCTAATATTTACACTAATTAAGCTTATAGAATTAAATATTTCTTACAAAGTAGAAAAACTCTCAGATTTCATTTAAATATTAATAAAACCTGGTTAAGCCACTATTAGATAATGTCTTATTTGTGAAAACTTTATTATTTTCTGTAAATATAAATACATAAGTTACCATCTGTTAGGTTCGAACCAAGAGTCAACTGATCTCCTTTATTCCTTCTAGGCTTAGTCACGCGTCTGTAGACTCAAAACCAAATGAGTCACTTATGTAGGTAGGTCAATGTTGTTGTTGTCTCCAAAACATCTATATTATACTTTTAAGAGATGTTAACCTGTCCAAGATTTTTAAAAGCATCAAATGGAAGAGGGATGGAAAAATGTAGATTCAGTCATTGGCTCTGAAAAGTGCTAAACTTGAAACTCTTATTTTCTTGCTGAGGTACATAAAGCAAAGAAGATGCTATTCTCTTCAACACATGCATCATCCACACACACACACACACGTGATAATTTAGTATTCTGTAGAAAAATCTTTTTAAAGAAGTAATAATCTTTACTCAGAATATTACTGGTGTTTGATATGCCACAGATACATTTAGATATAAAACAAGATTTGGACAATGTACCTTATCTTCTGAGCATTACTGATGGGAAGAGGAACCAGAACTATTTTGGGTGCCAATGGCACACAGGTAGATGGGTTAAAGCTGGGTCGGCTGACCTATATTATCCACTGTTGATTGATAGAGAGATGCTAATCAAGTGGGCAGTCACCCACTGCTGTGCAGCCAAACGCCTCGGGCCATTTCAACAGAAGGAGCTGATGGCACCTCTAGAAATGATGGTCAGGTCACTCACTCCCAGACCAGCTGACATGAGCATTATTAAACTGTGTGATCAGTCATTGGCAATTGAGTGGGGTTTTCGAGAGAGGGTTACCCTAATTGCTACACTTGTTCTAGTCCTGCCTCTTAATAGGGCAAACACGCTATTAGCAGAAACAATAGCTGTGCTCTTCAAATTTGACATGTAAAGACAACTTTGTGGGGGTGTTCCACCTTTGCTTAAATCAGCTGCTTGGCTCTCTGGGTGATAAGTCAAACCCCCTGCGGGCCAGTCAGTCAGTGGCAGTAGGTGTGCATTGATGTGGAGAAAATGGTTCCTAAATATTTCAGTCAATCAGTCTGTGAGCATTTCCATTCACTGCCACCAGGGGATTGTTTGGGATTTCTCCAATCTTCTGTCAACAGTGTTGGCAATCATCAGGCAGTGTATGTAGGGCAAGTTAGACACTTGTTGGACTCCATCCCATTTCAGTGTGTCTTTTGATTGTAGAGATGTGGGAATAAATATGCATCTGTTAAAAATGTCTTTCACTGTATACTTGTCAACTTAGGAGGAAATGACAATAAATAAGGAAATACAAAAATTTAGCATACTATGAACTGAAATAAAAGTCTCTTGTTGTTGTCGTCGTGATTCCTTGTGTTGGTAAAAGAGTACAAGAATGGTAAACCTACTGCACTGAGGTACTTCAGAGTAAGTTAAGTGATATTTATGTTAAGAAATTGACATGGATTTATCAAGAACTAATTTCTGAGTAGTTATTGACATGTAAGGATTATTTACAAGTTGACTGTATTGGTGAAGTGTCTTTTGTCCTTATTTGAAATCAATTTTGTTCTCTGTAGGAGAGTATGTATAAGTTCTTCAATGCTATAGTATTGAAGTTTAGTAAAAAAAAAATCTCTCTGTTGTTAGACCGTTGCTCTACTCCTGAGCTGTATCTGCAAGAAGTGAGTAATGGTTGCTTAGAAGAGCTACTTGTATTATTATGAACATTCTGTCCTGAGAGGAAGTTAATGTTCAGTGTTAAGAAGTTATTAGTCAAAAGAATTTATTATTTATTGGTTAGAAAATGGTGTCTTCATTTCATAGCTTAGAGTTGTCATTATTCTGTTTTTACTATCTGATGAAGTTTTGGTGGAAGAGAAGGTTAGCTTATTAATCTTTATTGCTGATATAGAAAGATGGCTGTACAATAAAAAGACTCTGGTATAGATAGAAAGAACAGATGGAAATGGAAAGATGAGAATGAACTTGGATTTATTGACAGATAAGAACAGAGATAGACTAATTGAATAATAAGAACATTGATAGAAACAGATTTGGTTTGACAGACAGACAAGAACAGATTGGGTTGACAGCCTGATAGATAAGAGCAGATTTGGATGACTGGATAAAAATCACTTGAAATGGATAAGATTGTACTTGGTTATATAGTTATTTACTAATCTTAGCAAAGTCTGGCACAGGGCTTCAAAAGCTGGAAGTCCTGTGAGGATTGAAATCACTATACTAGCAAATGGTCAAGTAAGACTAGCTAACTAACCATCGATCTACACCAGGTACCCACACTTTGGTATATAAATTGTAATTCATTGTTTTCATGGAAATTCCATGGTAGGTTATATTAATTTAATTTCAATTCTCTGAAAGACTGCAAAGGGCACCATGAGCAGTTTTTTGGCTTAGAAAGATTAAAAAAAGGTTCTGGCTGGCTGGAATTATGAAGATGTTTGAAAGATGGGAGTAGATAGTGGAACAAAACAATAAATGTGTTGTTCAATAGAGTTAAATGAACATTATCTTTTATTTTTACTTGGGAATAAAGTTTTTGGTCAACCCAATGTTATTGAACAATAGAATTCAGGGTTTTCTGTTTGTTTTAACCACTTGGCTGTGAAGTATGTACGGCATATGTTGAGTTTTGATTGTGATATCATTTTGGGTTTAAGGGACAATTGAAGAATTTGAGGTGTTGAACTGTAGACATAAAGATTTTCATATCAGATCTCTAACCTCTGAGCTATCACTTTAGGCACTTTTTGATCATGCTGCACATAAGCAATATAATAACATAACATAATAACCACATTTGGCTTTCATCATTTTCTATTAGTTAAATTTTGATTTTCCTTTATGTTCTGTTTTGTATCATTTTTCACCTTTTTTGTATTTGCTAAATTTGATATCTTCGGCATGAAAGGTATTGTTTTCTTTCCCATGAAAATTGGAAAATACATCTCAACAAACAACCTTTTTTCAAATTTATTTTCTTTGGAAGATTAGAAAAGATGAAAAAAGTGATCAAACATATTTACTAAGAAATTGTAGTCAAGGGTGTTGTGTATATAGTAGAAGTATGTGTGTGTATGATGTGCACACTGCCTGTGTGTGCAATCGGTATATAGGTTGCATGTCCTCAATGATGCATACACAGTAAGTTTGTATGTGCATTATTAGAGATGTGCATGTAGAGTTCTTGCATACATATGTATCTTATATAGAGAGATATGAGGAGTGAATTTCTATATATAATGCAATATATATACATACGATTTTGTTGACATTTTACATGTCTATATGAAACCTATTACTTTAAACTGCATGCATACAAACACCTTCCACACGCAAATATTCACTTATACACTAACCCATTTCAAGGCATACAGTCTATGTGGATACATACATGAAATATGTTTACTGTATATCTTGTGCAACTATGTATCTATATACTACATATTTGGATGATATGAGGTTTTTTATACAGAAAATGTGTAATTTTTTATTTAGGTAATGTTTATAAAAATGTATGTATGGGTATGTGTGTGTCTGTATTATACACTACATATGTATTGTTTGTTCATGCATGCAATGTGTGTTGAATATATTGCAAGGAGTGTATGTGTATAAAATTAGTCTATGTATATGAATATCCCTGTATAGTATATAATGTGAAGGGTATATATGCAAAACATATGTACAGTGTGTATATCATTAAAATATGGTGTGTGTATCTATATATATCTTGAGTACTTGGTGTATATGCTGTGTGTGTATATATATGAAATTGATATGTAATGCATAATGGGCATACATTCATGTTGTCTAATAATCAATAATGTGTGTGCATATATATGATATTTATAGTATGTGTGTATATATTGTGAATATGCAAGTAGCTAGTGTCTGTCTGTCACCAACAATTAGACATTGTCCATTCACACATATGCTATTCCTTGCACAAGTGGCAATTCAGGCTGCAGCATTTTGACATTAATTTTCTTGTCACTCTGAATAACCAGTGACGGAAACGTTTTAATAGTATGTTACATTCTATCAATGCCTTTCCTTCTCCCCCGTTGGCCCAACTCTTGACGCAACCACTACCACTACCACACTAATAATAACGACAACAGTTAATGTTACTATTACTCCTGATATTACTGATAATTACTTCTATTATTACAAACTGTGAAATACCAATACCTCTGGCTGGAGTAACTGTCCTGTTATATAACAAGAATGTGCCAGGAATCATTGTGGTCAGTTTTGAACCACAAACTTAAAAAGTTGTAACACGGCTCAAACACAACTTTATTAGTTAAAGTAAGCACCAATAGAATCAACACACTGTTGCCAAAGATCTGGTTGTGAATTCATTGGGGTCACGGGAGTCGGCAAACTGCTGGAAGGTATTTTCGACTTGGTTCACATTGGTGTACACCTGCTGGTGCATATATGCATATAAGGCCTAAAGTGTTAATCAGTAGGGGATATTCAGGCTGGGGTAGGACCTCAATGCTTAACTGCATCAGTTTTTGCCGGCTGGTTTGTGAAGTATCAGGTCTTGCATTATCCTGCAGCAGGATGGGCTCCTTTCTGTTCACCACTGCTGGCCCAAATGTTTGCAACTTTTGATGCATCAGTTCCAAATCATGACAGTAGGACTCTGCCGTGATGGTCTGATCAGGTTGCAAGAGGCACCAAAAGGGTCAGGAGGATCTTTTGGG
>VCCN01000387.1:28742060-28752505 GCA_006491835.1 Architeuthis dux
CATATATTGGTGGCGGTGATTCATAATTTCCCTTGGAATGTTTATATTTCCTCTGTTGTCTACTTTTCTGCCGTCTCTTTTTAAAATATACTTTCTCTTTGTCCTCCTTATTTCCCCTTCTCTCTCTTTCCCCCTTTGATATGAACTATATCCTTGTATTCTCTTTCAACTTCATATCCTTTTTCATTCCCTCTCTCTCTCACTTTGATTTTTGCTCTTTTGCATTCTGTCATTTTCTGTCATTCAATTTTCTGTTTTCTTTCCCCTCCTCCTCCTCCTTTGGTAGCCTTTCCCTCTATTGATATCTCTCTCTGCCTTTCATTCATCTTCCTCTTCTCTCTTCTTTTCTTTCACCTTTCTCTTCTTCTTGCCTTTGACTTTTCTCCCTGAAATCTTTCTCGCTTGAACGTTATAAAGCTGCACATAAAACAGTTTGTGTTTGTCAATGATATCTGTGTGTGTGTGTGTGTGTGTGTGTGTGAAACTCTTACAACCAAGAAAAACACTTTATCCATATCTTATAATGATCTAAGTTCTGTTTGTGGGTGTGCTGGTATGTTACTGTAACCCAGAAATAAAAAAAGAATTTTGTTAGCGTTACAGCATTAAAATGCTGTAACTTAAAGAATAAAGCAAATCTGGATGATATGCAACTGTTACTTTGTTTTAAGAGGGGGGGGGGTTCTATTTACGATGTAGCTATAATGCTGAACTAGAACTTTCCGTCTGTTGTAGGAAACTACAGCTTCAAAGTATTTTGATTACTTCACTTACCTAATTGAGAAATCATTTTTCCAAAATACTATTTTAGGGAGCGGGGGATCTATTTACCATGTAACTATAATGCGGAACTGGACCTTTACTTTTTGTCCGTCATATGAAACTATAGAATGATGCAAAAAGATGTGGGGGGAAATGACAAGAAGGAGCAGGGAAGAAGAGATGGATGAGGAAAGAGCTGAACTTCTCCAGAATGAGAGGAAACGGCCAAGATCTTTCTTCTTAAGAGAAAGATGAGGAAAGGGCCAAATATCTTTAGGAGGAGGGGGAGTTGATTCAGATGAAGAAAGGGTTGAACATCTCTAGAGTGAGAGGGAAAATATAAATGCTATAAATAGGAAGTGACTTTACACCAAGCTTAACGGTCGTCTAAGATGGCTTTTAAGTGAATCATCATTGAAGGTAGGTAAGATGTTACTGTTGCAATTTGTAAAGTGAATCTAAGTCTCTTTCCTTTGCACTCAGAAGATAAACTGATGATGTTATCAGCTAATTTGTGTTTTAAAATCTGCTGTTTGAATTTTTAATAGAGAAGGGATGTGCACTCTTGACAGCACCATGAAGCCTTTGGACCTTTTAACATACTCTTAACAGATTTGGTTAATTTTATTAATGTTTTTTATCATTAAAATGTCTTTTTTTTAAATATGACAAAAAAGCTTTTTTAGGTTTATAAGATTTCAGTCGAGTTTAAATGCATTAAAAATTTATCTTTTGTAAAAATAAAACAGGATAAACTTCTTACAGACTGAAAAAAAGAGTTAAATTTCAATAAAATCTGAAATTATTAATTTTTATAAAAATTTCATAAAAGTGATTTCTTTTTAATGATGACAAGTGTTAAGTCTTTTCAAGTTAATGTGTAAAATAATTTCTACTTATGTTGAAAAAATAACTGAAAAATTAATAAAATTCTTGCTTCTCTTTTTGATTGACAGCAATAGGGTTACATCATGTCATGTTATGAGTAATTTCTTATTCAAGAGATTTTTCTGAAAGATGAATTTTTCATGTTTGTTGGTTTTATGAATATGTTATCATTTTTAAATATATGGGGGTTTTTTTTGTGTGTGTCTTTTGAAAAGGTTAATAATAAATTTAAAAAATGAATACTGTGACATCATATCGCTAAAACATCCTTCCAGTGCTCTTCTCTTTTCCATTTGCTAAATAGTTTCTGTCAGTAGCTAAATATCCCTTCTGATTCCAATAACAGAATGCCCAAGGAAATCTAGACAAGAAAGTATCTCATATAGTTTCCTAAGATGTGCACAAAAAGATGTTATTTGTAATATATTTGTTGACACCCAAAGAAATCACTTGTGTAGATGAAGACTAACCATAAAATCATATTGAATTATTATTAGGAAATACATTTTTACTGGTGATGAAATTGTAAACCCTACAGCCTTCAACTGAATTCTACAACCCCTGAGCCATGATTTTTACTTATTTTATATATACCACCTAAGCAGATAAACATTTAGTATCTATAATCCTGAAAGCCCACTCAATTCAAAAATCAGATCTAAAAGCAACGGATATTTACTAGTGATAATATAAGAATTATACAAGGATGACAATGTATTTCCTCTCTGTGTGATATTCATAAATATCTAACTGCAATTGAAGAAATCTATCTGTCTCTCTGTGTATGCACCGTGATTACTCAACAACTGGCTATTGGATGAAGTTGACATTCGCCAGATATATTAGTTTTTTGGATCAACCCTTCTCGAGAAATCTAATAAAAATAAATTACAGATTATAGATCTTTCTTCATAGTTTCAATAAATTGTCTCCTTTGACTTCCGCTCTTTAGAATTATCTAAATTTTGATGTAAAATATCTAAATTGGCAACACTGAAGAGAAGTAACCAAAATACTTTGAAGTCGTAGTTTTTTATGACGGACGGAAAATTATTTTACATGACAATTAAGGCAGGCTGCTTTAAGTCAACACACCATAAAGTCAGGCCCCTTCCAAGCGTGCACCTTTGGAATGGGTACTGTTCTAGTAATACATAATAGTGCATATGAAGTTATAAAATTCTCAGAATTTTCAAAATACTATATAAATTAAAAGATGGCATATATATGTGGCCATATCATTTCATTTACTCAGTGTTCTCATGATCATGTGGGAGAAGCTTTCATAACTGGTAGAATCTGTATATCTCTATTGGATGAAGTAAACAAATAAGTGCTAACTGTTTCTGTTATCTGCAGATTTATGCATGTGAGTTTGTATATAAGAGAGAGCGGCCGCATTTACAACAATAGACAGGTTGTCTATTGTTGTAAATGTGGCTGCAAGAAAGAGAGGACACTTATGTTTAGCTGTAAATGCGAGGGAGAGACAAGATAAAGCCTATGCTTGTGGTTGTAACTGCATTTATTTGAGAGTGCAATTGTCTTGGGGTATGGTAATGTGTGTCGGAAACATCTGTGTTAAGAGTATGAGTGATAGAGATGGCAGGAAACATGTAAGAGAGAGGCTATGTAGGTATTGTATGAGAAAGAGAGAAAGCTTCTTTTAAAGTATTTTTGTTTATTCTGTATATGTCCATGGCATATGGGTTTGTAGGAATCATCTCTCTATTTTTATAGTTTGAATATATAATGATAATAATACTAATACTACAAAAGAGGGAAGAAGAAATGAAGGTGAAAGAGAGGAGGAAACTGAACATTTTGGTTCCACAATGCTGATACAAAATCCCTATTGTCAAACTCCAGTTCAAGATGCAGTTGACTTTGTTTTCCCCCTGTAACAAGAACAAGAAGAACTAATCCTCACCTAATTCAGGAGAGTAGACTCTTCACTGTTTGTCTATCATGTTACATTTAACCTAACCGATATATAAAATTAACGTTTTCCTACAGCGATTCGAAATCGAGACCAAGTGATAGGTCCACAGCTCTCTTACTAACTGAGCTAAACTGATAAGTCTTATATATTTACAAATTTATTTATCATATATACAAGACAAAAGTTACACTAATCATCTTCAGTTGGAGTAGAAGTGGAGTTTGAGCCTGCAGCAGCCAGGCTTGTTAATATTTCTCTTGGCACTCTGACCTTGTAATTCACTTACAATGAGTTTGACCGTTACAGAATGCTTCCAAAACATTACCTTTTATTTGAGTAAATTCCAGTTCATTTTCATATTTCTACATTAATAAATAAAATGTCTTAAGTCTCTTGCCAGTGGGGGCATATTGAGACCCCACAACTCTATGCAAGAAATCTGTGCCAATACTTGCATTAGTGTGAAAACTATGGTGTATTTTTTCTTTCCGGAGCCGCATATGCTTTCACAGAACGTTTCTGCGTGTGAGAATTTTCATGCAAACATACGTGCCTGCCTGACTTCCAGTCAGCTAACCAGCCCAAACTCCCTGCTTGCCGACCAGAAGAGATAAAAGATCCTCTATGTGGTTTTCTCTTCTCTCTCCGATGGACGTGGTCTACTGAACTTAATCATGACAGAATTATTCAATAAGTTGGCAGCTGGAGATTATTAATAAAACCGCGGCCAGTCTCTTCAGCCATTGCTGGCCATTGCATGCCATTATGCAGTCGCAAGATACGCACCAGTCACAGCTTGTCAATCAATATTGTTCTCACTACTTGAACGATTTGAATGGCGCACAAACGATGCCGCTGTGTGAATCCCCTAACTGCTATTGACCAACTGGCCGTCTAGCCTGGCAGTCGGCGGTACCACACGGTCTGGCCACTTTGGTCATGTGATTTAACATACTTACACACGCACATGTATATATGGTGGTTGAGGATGCTTCAATCTTTTCAGCTGTGTCAATTTAGATAGAAATGGATGGATGGATGAATGGACATAGGAGAAGAAAGAGGAATGGACATTAAGTAGGGAGGGGGGTAGCAGGCAGTATATTAATATGTTACTTGTATATCTGCATCTAACACCAAAGAACAAAGGGAGGGCCAAAGAGGGGGAATAAAGATGTGTCCTTCAATTTTTATCTTTTAAAGCATCTTCTTCCTATCTCTCCCTCTCTTTCATCTTCTTTCACTTGTTCCTCTATTTTCCTTATTGATTCATTTTCTCAGTCTTTTATCTTGCACTCATATGTTGATCTATTTTGCTCTCTGTTTAGATAAATGCTTACATGTGCAATAATCTCTCTGCTTATATGTGAAATGTTTTTTTCATGTATTTGTCCAAAGATATGTAGGCCTCTCTACCAACATACATTTATATTTGTCTTACTCTCTGTTTCCACAATAACTCTCAGTGTCATATCAATTTTTTCATGTTATAGGGAACTTGTGTGTGTCTTTATTGAGAAAGATAGATATATTGATAGATATATTGATAGAGATTTGATATATAATAGATCAATATATACTTTTCTCTTGATGAATATCTTTGATTAGTTACTTTTAAAGCTGGTAATCTTTATATTGGATTGGCAAAAAAGCTTGTTCTGTTTTTGTCTTTAGATGACATTAGAAGTGTTTAATTGTATTACGTGAGCAAGAAGTTTTCACAGTTTAAGTAAAGAAATAAAGGACAGATTGTTCATTTTTGACAGTTAATTTTATTGAACATATTTATTGTTTTGTTCCACTATCTTTCATTTAACTTCATAATTCCATTCTGCTAGAATTTTTAAAAATCTTTTTCTGCAAAGATCTGCTTTCAATGCCTTTTGCAGTCTTCCAGGGAATTGAATTTTCTTTCATTAAGAATTCTGTAAAGACTAGAATAAATGGTAATCCAAAGGTGCAATATCTGGTGAATATAGTGGATGAGTGAAAGCTTCCCATCTAAGCTGCAATTAATTTAATCTTATTCAAAACAATTGTTTGGTTCTCCAGAAGGAGTTCATAGTAAATGACTCCCTTCCAATCCCACCATATACACAGCATCACTTCATTTGGATGAAGACCGGTACAGTTTATGGTATTTCATTATGCTTGGCCCTCAATCTTTTGCATTCCACATTGTTGTAAAGAATCCACATTTCATTGCTCATCATAATTTGTTTCAAAAATAGAACATTTAAGTTGAGAATCAAATATGGTCCACTAGGTTTTTTTACTCACTGTTATGAAAGCCACACATCAAAGCTACTAACATAACCAAGCTGATGCAAATGATTTTCAATGCTTCATTTGGATATTTTGAGTATGTTCACTCCTGTGTCATATAATGTTGATTATTTGTAAATGAGGTCTTAATTTGATTGCTTAACTGGTTTATCTAGCCATGGAGCATTGTTCAGTTAGAAATCTCCAGTATGAAACTTTGCAAACCACTTTTGACACATTCAATCATTAATAGTTCTTTCTCTATAAACTGCACATTTTTTTTTATGTGAATCGCATTTTACTATTCTTAAAATAAAAAGCTTGGTATACCAAAAATGTTGCTTATTTTTTTTCCATCTCAATCATTAAACAAAACTATGTAAATTTGGACAATTTAAAAAAAAAATTGCTGGCAGCTGTCACAATACAACCCAAAGCAATCTTTTTGAATGAAGTTGGTTAAAACTAAATGCTCCTAATACCATTTAATGGCAAAAGCAGAGTGAACTTTTTATGCTACCCAATATTAGTACACATGAACAACTCAGAGTTCTTCCTTAACTAATACACAAATATTTACATACTAATACATTCACACAGGATTACTTTGTGTAGTATAATGGGTAAGAAAATGGTCTCGCAGACCATTCATAGTAAATAAATATAGCTCTGTGTGTATTTCTTTCATCAAAGGTTTGATGGTTTTAGTATTGTGATTGATTAATACTTCAGCTTTTGATAAGCATTCGCATCTCTCAGCATACAATTTTATAGACAAAACATTATTTTCTTTTTAAAAAGTCACATTGTATATAGAATTATGTGTGCAACTGTTTATATATGCATATATACATGTGTGTATTTATATGTATGTATATATATGTGTCTGTAAATAGCAGTAGAACTCTACAGTGAGCTCAGGCATCGACCAACTTCAGTGTGTTCACGTCCTGTGGGTCAAGTACCCAGGTCAGCCATACTGTCAGAATACACCTGGAAAGGGGCTGCAGACCCTCATAGCTAGCTTGGGCATCTGCCAAGAGAAGAAAACTCCTGTCAAACCTATGACGAAGGGGCCTTGCTCTTATTCATGCCACCTCGGTTGACCATAGCATATAAACCCTTGGTTTAAAGGGTTGGGTTGGCTGTGTGCACTTCACCATAAAACACCATTGCGCAGACTGGAGGGCTATTCCACGTACATTCCCGCTGACTAAGGTCCTATAGTCGTGAAACACCCTCCCAAAATCTTTGTTCACCAAGCCATTCATTCATTCATCCATATGTACAAACCATCAAATAATTTTGAGTCATAAAGTCCAAAAAAACAAAAAGTAAAAGTGCTGTTGATTTTTTAACATATTTCAATGTCATCTTTAAACATCAAAATATTAACAAAATCACCTATTGCTTTTGTTTATAAACAAATGTTGATTATTTACAGACGTGTGTTGTGGTGTTACTTCCATCCTTTATGCATTTATATTTGTGTTTTTACAAATGTGTTTGTGTCTTATATACATTTACAAGTTTGTTTCTCACATGGCCTAATTATTTACATAAATGCCACTTCCTCTATTTGATTCTAGGTTCTTGTATGTGTGTGTTCTTCAGCAAAATATCAGATGACATATTGGCAAAGTTAGCATAGGAAAAGAAAAGTCCTAATTTTAAATGAGTCTACAGAATTGCATCCCTTTCTGCTGATTTTTTTAGAAATTTAAATACTGTATTTGAACATAAACATCAACATATGTTGGTCTACTTACAAATGTAAATCTCTCTCTCTCTCACTCTTTGAATAGTTTTCCCCCATAAATACATTCATAAATCTATATACATACATGTATGTATGTATATATATATCTATATCTATACCATGCACAGTGGTGTCCATTTCTGCTGTGTAGATAAATGAACTGATCTGAAATCTGCCAGCTAATGACTTTAGCTAGCAGATCTAATTACAGCAATCTACTGGGAATTTTAACTTGAAGATTGATGGTGTTTTGTAAAACAATATTGTTGAGCCACTCATAATTGAGATATCATGGCTTTTATACGTTTTTTAATCTCCCAACTGTATAATAATTTGCTTTTATTGTATTGGCTTGATTTTGCTAGTCGATATTATACCTACTTGTGATTATTTTTGGGTTTTGTAGCTATGTTTAGTTATATTTCTGATGAAATTCTGTATTTATTATTGGATCCACGAGTGGGTGAGTAGCTGAAAACCGACCCTATCAGGCAGTTTCCAGCTAGTATGTATATTGAACGGCAAGTAACGGTTCAGTTTAGCATTATAGTTACATTGTAAATAGACCCTCTCTAAAACCCGTAAAAAGGTTTTTTTTAGTAAAATCAAATAGTCCAAGTTCTTCCTCTAGGTCCACTAAGTATGCATACCAAATTTGGTGGAGCTACGCCAATGAACGGAAAATAAGGGTTCAGTTCAGCATTATATTACATGTAAACATGTAAAATTCTTAATTTTTTTTTTCTTTTTGAAAAACCAAATAGTCCAAATAGTTCTTCCCCTAGGTCCACTAAGTATGCATACCAAATTCGGTTGAGCTGTGCCAATGTGTTATATATGTATAGATTTCAAACGTTTATTTTTCTTCTTCTTTGTCTTTTTAGTTCTTATTCATTTTTAAAAAGATCTTTGTTCACTTTCTCTCATTTTTAAGTCCTGCTTTTTTTGTTGTATCTTTGCTATTCTTTACCCACTTCTATTTTTCTTTTCATCTTTTCACTCTCTTATTATTTCTTTTATTCTTTGTACCATAGCCCTTTTTTTCACAGACTTTTAATCACTGCTACCCACAACACTGGTTTATTGCTGAGTTTAGGTTATTCACGTGTTCTGACATTTATATGTATCTATGTATCCAAACTTTTCTCAGCCCTAACAGTTTATAGTAGAAACTTGAAATTTTGCACACACACTCCCCTCAATGAGTAGAGAACATTTTTCTTTTTGAAAACGTTTTAGTAGGGGTTCCATATGCAATGTAAGTTTATGCTAAATTGGTAACTAGGTTGCTTTTTAAAAATTTTAGTGAACTTATTCATTGATCACCTTTTTCCCACCTTTTAATTGATCACCCCCCCCCCTACACACACATATGGGTGGCAGTGATTCATAATTGGAATGCTAGTTCTATTTCTTTCTCATTTCTTTCTCATTGCTCTTTTTTCTTTCTTTTTTGTATCTTTTTCTCCGATGTCTTCTGCTCTCATTCAATTCCTATTTCATCATCTTTCTCTTCCTTTCACTTCTCTCTTACAACATTAAACCCTCAAACTTTCTCTATAATGTATATTTTCAATTTATTACCTCATCCTAATGTGTATCAGAATTCAATATCCACCATTCTGATAAATGTCAATCTCAAAATCAGAATCTTTAAAGATTTTTCTAGTGCCACTTCTAGCAGATTACCAATACCGTCCCAACATTTGAATCGGTCTACCAGTATTAAAGTCCATATTGCAACCATCTTGCTGATCACACTGATGCTGATGATGCTGATGAATGTCTCTTGATAAATTGTTATTTGCCAGGGGCTTCGTTGATGCTATGACAGAATCTGGGTGATCATTCATATCAGAATAATGCTTGAATCATTGGTTATGATTTGGTACATGTCAGGTGCACCATTTCTCACTTGTGTCATATCTGGTGCTGCATTTTGCTTAATCTGTCGCCCTGTATACTCTCCCTTTCAGACACAAATTAAACATTGGCAGATAGATAAAAGTGATACTTTAGTGTCTTTGTTTTATGGAGAAAAAAATTAAAATGTGAACTTCTGTGGTTCATTAAAAGCAAAGTTTTGCTTCATAACATAAGTAGTTATCAATGTGCCGGTATTTAATGTCTCACTTGATATCATGTTATGCATATATATCACTTTTCTTTTATATCTCCTTCTTTCTGCATCTAACTACAATTGAAGAAATCTCTGTCTGTATATGCACCACGATTACTTGACAACTGGCCATTGTATGAAGTTGACATTCGCCAGATATATTACTCGGCACAGAAGGCAGTGCAGTGTCGAGTTTGAAGTTGTTTGGATAGTTTCTATAAATTATCTCCCTTGACTTTTGCTCTTTAGAATTAACTAAATTTAGATGCAAACTATCTATATTGGCAACACTAAAGAGAAGTAAACAAAATACTTTGAAGCTGTAGTTTCAAAAGCCAGAAAATTATCTTACATGGCTGGCTGCTCAACCAACCATAAAGTCTTCATGCACCTTTGGAACAGGCACTGCCCTAGTTATTTTTAAGTTTACTTACTTAAAATTCTTTTAGTGCTGGGTGTCATTACATGTGCCAGAAATGCACCTTCATGTTCTTCTGCACCATTACTCATTAATCACTGCTATACACAACACTGGTTTATTGCTAGGTTTAGGTTAATCATGTGTTCTCACATTTCTATGTATCAGGACTTTGCCCAGCCCTAATTGCTCATAGTAGAAATTTGAAATATTGCACACTCCCCTCAATGAGTAGGGAAAATGTTGGGTATTTTGTTTGAAAACTCTCCCTCTAAATAGGTTTTTAGTGGGG
>VCCN01000387.1:28752653-28768452 GCA_006491835.1 Architeuthis dux
ACCAACACAGCATATATGGGTGGAGGTGATTCATAATTTCCCCTGGAATATTCCATCTTATCCTTTTGAACCATGTAAAAATATTTTTCAGAATATTCTCTCAATTTACTTATACTATATAATTGTGCTCCATGGTCCATGAACATGTCAGTGTACTTATAAATATTCTTTACTACATATATGTGTACCTGTCATGGTCTGTGAATTGCTTTATATTTTCAAACTGCTCTTTTAATTTTATAATGCCTTTCTGTTTGATTTCTGTTGTTATTAGCCAGGGAGAGACAAGAAGTTTTTTTTATTTTATGTTAATGAATTATACATAGCTAGCTGAAAACTGCCTTATGGGGTGGATTTCAGCATGAAAGGACTAAATGCAGCCTCTCACTGATAAGAGATCATGGATTTGAACTATGTGTTTATTAATTGATTCAAACCTTATTTGAAAATCATCACCATCATGAACTGTTGATCACATTTAATTCAAATATCTGGGAGGGATCAAAACCTTTTTTTCAAAAGCTAATATGCTAAAGAGATGCTCCAAGGTCCAATTATTAACCACAGAAAGTTTGGTGGCTCTAGCTCTAGCCATCCTTGAGTTATGCGATAACAAACACACAGATATTTGGTGAATTATACTAAGATTATTTCTTTTTTATTTTCTGATTCTCTTTTTACATGCCCCAATATTTTTTCCTGGTGGTAAATTTTTTTTAAAAGAGCATGAATATAAGTTTTTTGAAAATTCTAGCATTAAATCCAATATCTACTTAATTGTCGAGTCTGATTTATTTTCATGAGCTTAAATTGCCATTCCATCATTGGATAATATTAACTGACACATTTTTTCCATCCTTTTTAAAGTTGTTTTCTTTCCTTCCTCTTCTTATCTAGAGGGCATATTTTTATCCCCCCCCCCCTCTCACACTGTGTGTGTGTTAGTGAGAGAGGAAATGTGAGAAATATATATTATTAAATCTGGAACTTTGAAATATGGTTGCTGGTTGGGATGAGGCTGCACTGAAAAATTCCAATGCTAAATGAAATAAATCAGAATTTCTTTGTTGTCACTATCATCTGTCAACACTTTCTCTGCTAAGAGATGTGAGAAATCCATTTCTTTCATCATTCTCATTTGTACTTTTCTATTTTTCTCTCTCCCTTTTTATCTGATGAATATAGCTTCCAAGTTTTCCATATTACTTTTTCAATGATACAACTTCTTCATCTTATACATGTATGTTTGTGTGTAAATAAATTTTAAGGCTCTGTCAATTAAGTTTAGTGTTTCTCTTTTTGCAGTTGGTACCAGGTTGTTTGTGGTGGGGAAATCTGGCATTGAGCCGGTACTCAATTTAATACCTACAAAATGTACAAAACTGGCCCTGAGCTTATATATTTATATTTTAGCTTATATGAAACATTGTTAGTGCATGTCATTGGTTTTCTCTCAAATATTGCATTTGCCAACTTCAGATGCATGTGTGTTATAGGGGGCATTATTGGCCTTCAGTTCATTGCAACTCATCCTAACCTTCCAAGTACACTGTTTCAGTCTTTGAGGCTTAACCTCATAATACCAAGACTTTCTATGAAACTAGTTATGCAATGTAATGATTGGATTAAAAAGAATTGTATTTTATAGACTGCAAATATGAAATGCAAACTGGTATTGATTTAATAATCATCTACAAACTGCCAGACTTTCTACCAAGTTTTTAGAAAGCTTGATACTGATTGAGATTGTTATATATTTTTAGCTCAAAGTAGAAACTATTCTCTTAGATTAAGTCATTATTGCTAACTTATTACTGACATCTCAATCTTTGATTATCTCTAATACTATATAAAAGTCGCTATTTTGTGTGACTCTCTGTATGTCTGTCTGCAATGAGCATCACGGCCAAACTAAAACCCAGGATGCATGGATGTTGACTTTACCCTGGGATCAAACAAAGGCTATTTTGGTTTTTTGAAAATTCCAACACTATCGAGTTTTTATTACAATGCTATATTTTGCTAAACCGGACACATATTTTATATGCAGTATGTAAATAAGTGCCTGTAATGTTCCAAAATATTGTAGAGAATAGAGAACGTTTCTATGTATGGGATAGAGAAATAGAATGTTTATATGTGTGTTTCTTGCTTATTCTCTTTTCGCATTTCATCTACACATGTTTTTCTTTCTTTCATACTTTATTACAAAAGCAGAAAAAATAAACTTTTCTACCTAATTATTTAATTGTACTGTAAATAAGAATTGTTTTTCCTCTTAGGGGTCAGAATCGGGGAGGGTGGAATTTTTTTTTTTTTTTTTTGGTCCTTTTAGGTGTTTTTCCAGGGGACGGAGGAGAAGCTTTTCTCACATTTTAGCGGTCAAAATTGGCGTGGGGGCTTGTATGGATCAAAATCAATGGATTTTTTCTTCCCTTTCTAGGAAGAGTTTTTTATGGGGGATGGGGGGCATGTTTTAGGGGTCAAAATTGGGGGAACTTTTTCCCTGATAAGGATCAAAACCGAGTGGGGAATTGTTTCGCTTTTTAGGGTCAAAATTTGAAGTTATTTTTCCCTGGGCAACGCCGGGTAACCCTGCTAGAGTTTATATAAAAGATCTTCACAACTTGGCAACTAAATTTATCATCAGTTTAAGAAACCCAATTTTTTTAAAATTAGATTATTTTAATTTTATTGAATTGAATGTATATAATTTTAAGAATTTGAATTATAAAATGCTCTTGAAAGGTTTTGCATCAATTTATCGTTTATAAAAACATGAAAAGTGCATTGTACCTTACATATAATGGTAACAAATAAATTTTTAAGGAACATTTGTAATGAGTATTGTGTTACTAGCTGTTTATGTAACCCATGATGCCATGTGTAGGCTTTATTAAATATGTCAAAACTTTCATTCACTCTTTATGATGCCATATTTCTTTGTGTACAACACGAGTACTAGATATGGTGGAAAATGGTAATGAAATTGTAGCCGCTTGTATAACACGGATACTTGATTTGGCACTACAGTTTGGCAGTCCCACATGTTTTTTTGTTTCTATGTTCCAAATTTGTATGTGTATATGTTTATATATTTCTATGTCATCAAATGGGCTTAATTTTTTCTTGTACATTCGAGTATTGCATGACTCACCTTTGTATTTTCACTCAGATTTGAGTACAAAATCTTTTCCTGTTATACATGAATACATACAGTAATTCTGGAGGGGGTGGGGCAATGGAACTTTCAGTGTCTTTTAGGCTATTCTACAACCCTCCCTGCTTAGATTTAGTCATTGTATGCACTAAGAGACTAAACCTTTCTAGACAAAAAGAAAAAGATGATTAAACCATTGAATTTTGCAAATTTGGGCCTAAAATTTGTCTTAGCAACTTCTGGCACTCAATCTGTATGTTGTGCCTTGAAAATCAGGAAAGAACGTCAGTGGTCAGGAACAAGCATCACTGAGTAAGGGTGTTATATTCTTTAGTGTTATATGTATAACTAGTTATTTATGTAACCTGTAGTATCACCTGTAAGAAGTATTAAATATGTCAACACTTTCATTTACTGTAATGATTGTATATATAGTAATGATGTACCGGAATATCAATCCGGTTGGATAACTGGTGACCGGATTGATATTCCGGTACCTCACTAATATATAGTGCCATAGCAAACATTAAAAGCATATATAAGAAGTAAGCAGATGCCAACATTTCCGTAGGACATAACAGATATAGTGAATATAATATTAATAATTCAAAAAGGTGATCGTTCAATATTTATCTATATTCTGCTAAAATTCTTATATAAAATATTAACTTCAGAGATGTGCCTAGAGCAGTGGTCTCCAACCACCAGGCCATGGACCAGTACCAGGCTCAAAAGCATGATGTGCTGCCAGGCCGCAAGGAAACTATGATTTGACAATATGAACTGATAGGAGTCAGCTGCACCATTCCTCATTTCCTGTCACATCTTACATGCTCCCCCTAAGAAATATATTTGACTAATGAGGCAAACCAGCTGTAAAAATGAAATGAATTAGACATTTCAGTAGTCGATGAACAAAACTTTTTAAAATAAAACAATTTGAGTTTTTCCCCCTCAGGAGCTCAGGTGGATTTTGATATTAAATTTGTTAAATAAACCCTTTAAGAAACAAAATTGAGTGTATTAGCCACTTCTATCTGATATCACCTATATTCTGGTCGTGATTCAGGAAGAAAGTTGTTTTTTTCCCCAGACAATGCTGGATATCCTAACAAGTGATTTATAACTCTCAAGTCCATGAAAAAACTTACTCCTAATAAACCTTATCATTTCAAGCGATCTTTGTGATCATGGCCTTGTTATTAATGACATTTTTTTTATGCCCTTGTAAAAATTATGATTTCAAGGAACTTTATATTTTACATTGGAATAACACAAATCCTTTTTTTTTTTCCCCCCTTTTAATTGTCAACATTGAATTTGAAGAATTAGGTAATCCAATATCATCTGTTTCCATATTATTCATGAATAATTCTTTTTTTTTTCTTCATTTTTGTTCATTTTTTTCATTGACATTTTCTTTCCACTTCAAACATTGTTTTGGATTTGCATACAAAATGTTTGCTGAAACATTGAACATTTATGGAATGTAGAACTCTGACAATATACATAAAACCATTCAATCAGATAATGATACAAGTTGCACCTTTTAAAAAGCATACAATGTGAGTAATCGTTTTTAAAATGCCAGGTAATTTTTCATTGCAAATTAGGTTTTTAGTGTCTTTTGACAATTGGATTACATTAAATTATTTTTTGGTAACCTCCTGTGCAATGCTGACTTGAGTAATGATGCTACAAAAAAACAAAAGTAATTACAGCCCTTGCACCCATGTTGAAATTATTTGACTAAAAGTAAAAGTAAAAGTAAAAGTGTAGTATAGTTTTGGGCTAAATTCTTTAGTTTTCTTAAAGATAGAAAATACTTTTCTTTCCAATTTCTTAATCTTTTATATATATCATATAGTGTGTATTTGCTTGAAGACTTGATTGTTTTTTTTATTCTTTTTCAGCCTTTATTGAATTGCAAAACTTTTTTCATTTATTTTTTGCTGGTTCCACGTCTTTTTGAAACTGTTGGATCTTATATTAGGTTTTATGATCTAGTTCAGTTAAAAGAAATAATATTCACTGTAATCTTGCACACATTTAGGCAGTTATATTGCAATTTCCAAGTGTCCATACTCAACATATCACATTCCCTATTCAAGAATATTCTTTTATGTCTTTAATTGTTACTAGTCAAGCATTAAACCATTCCTGTTGATAGAAATTTCTTCATTGTCCTTTATTATCTTATTCTCTTTCTCTACCTGACTGTTTCCTGTGTCTTAACTTGAAAATTATTGGTCTACTGATTAATAAAATGCATTCGAAGAAGTTAATATGATTTTTTTCTACTATTTCTACACAGAATTTTTTATTAAAAATAATCAGCATGAATGTTCTTTTGTAAGAGGCTGGGGAGAAAACTTTTAGACTTTTTCTAAACCTATATAAAAACTAAGCTTGCTCTATTTTAAGCATTATTTATTCCTTTTTGACTGCAGTTATGGTAAAATATTTACGTCTGTTCTTGGTAACTTCTAAATGTTTCCTTTTTTTTATTACCATTAAACCATAATTTTTTCTAAGTTGTAACATCTTTTTTCTTCTGATGACTTCACAAAAGTTGACTTGATGTAAAGTTTTGATATCTCGGTTATATTTCTTTTTGTACCAACTTTGTAACTTTTTAGTATTTGGGTGTTGACACTAATTGGCCATTGTTGCATGTTATTCAAGACCTGAGTATTCTTTCTTGGTTAACACTGAAATTTCCGTTGCAAGGTAAATTGTCCATTATGCTGTTTCCCTCCTGTTTTTTTAAAGAATTATTTCTTCCATTGAGTTTTTCTTTCTTTTTTTGGCGCCTCATTAAGCTTTAGACTAATTAAAAATTCTTTGTGATCATAGCTTGGCATCTTCGTATCTGTCTTAAATACTCTTTATTATTATAATACTGGCAAATGCTTAAAAGAATAATTACATTTTATTGCTGCAGCTTTTTGGAAGTTCTTATGTAATGAAATAGGATAAAAGACATTCAAAGTCAATGTAGTTGTCCAGTGGTTGAAGATCTATATGAGCAGAGTAACAACAAATCATTTATTTTCTCTTTCTCTCTCCTCAATCATTTATAAAGAAAAGAAAACTTTTGTAAAAGAATTTTATGATTACTGTCCAAGGGATTCAATCTAAGCTATATTTTGTTGCATTGAGATCATAGGCATTTCTTCTGAGCTTTTCTTTGATGGATTACTTGAAATGTCTGGAAAATGGAGTCAAATGAGCACTCTCAAGTACTGTTCAAGGAACATTGACAAAAATGAAGAATTAGTTTTTGTTTAAATTATAAACTCTTTAACATTTCCACTTGTTTCTTGCTTTCCTTCTCTCCAGAATGATTATTTTTCAGTTTAGTTATTTCAATCTGTCAGATGTTTTACAAATATGACTGGTTGGATAAAAAGCTTTCTTTTTTGTTGTTTGGGAGAAAATAACAAAGAAAACACTAAAACCTGGTATCCAGGTGTTTACTGTTAATTTTTGTGATTTCTTCCAGCTTTTTGTCACTAAGCCTAGTGTACAAATTCATTTGTATATGAACAAACTTGTGTGTGTTTTATATATATATATATATATATATAGTGAGGATCGTGTTCACTGTAGTAGTTATGGTCTGTGTGACAAGCTTGCTTAACAGTTAAGTGTCCCCCCTCCCACACACACACCACCAAAGTGATACATATTAATGTTAGGACACAGTAGTTACATGGTTAAATTCATGTTATTTTCTCACTTTTTCATATTATAAAGAACATATCATGTTTGTACATATTTACAATTGTTTTGTTAATATTTAAGGCATCTATTACACAGTTGAAGGCACTAATTGGGAACAATTTGGGAAATGGAATTGGCAGACTGAATTCAATTTCTGCCATATTTGCTAATATTGCTTTTACACTAATGTTTTTAAGACATGAATTCCTTTAATCCTTCATGTGTTTTTTCCTATTAGGAGTCATGTCAACACAGTATGGCTTTTGGCATGCCATGATAAGATGGAAGTTGGGAGTAAATGCTTTCGACAATAATTCACTTCCTTGGTTACTATATCCATTGTCAGTAAAGATAAAAGAAATCTAGTGTTATAACAGTAGTCACAAAGTTTACTTTTTTTTTTCTTTTTTTGGCAATTTAACTATGCAACATGCTTTTTCCATTTACTCATTTTACTATCATTGTCATCGTCTTTTGTAGCTACACAGTGAAAGCATCTTGTAGCGACTGCTGAGGATCAAGCAATTCTTCTCCAAAATCAGCCTTCTTCTCACTGTTCTGACAGGCTTCAACCATACTGTGGTCTGCATTGTCCCAACTCTTCCCTACATCTCTGTTCCAGTGTCCCTGCTAGTGTCTTTGTGATTGTTGGCAGTGCTCTAGTGATTATGAGCTCTTTTCACAATTTTTGCAGCTCTCGTGCAAGGTCCTAATATTTAACTAGTTTCTTACTATCATTTAGTTTCAGTCTGTCACTCACTGGAATGATTACAGCCTTTATTCAACAGATTTTCCTTATTTACAACAATTAACTCTGATTTCCTGGTTTGGAAGGTTATACATCTGTTTTTTAATGTCTCAAGTATCATACTTTTCCTATTTTCAAGGACATTCTGTTTTGCACTCTCTTATGACTTATTATACAGTTTAGTATTTGTTGCTTAGCATTACCAAATATAATTACAAATATTTTGTTGGCTGATGTAGTAATGGTCTGAAGGAATCAGTGCACAGCATCTAGTACATATTCGATTTGGAGGAGTGTTGCATTATTATCTCAACTTCAAACTAGCTGTTCACACTGTATATCCACTAATCTGTGTATGTAGATATGTGGCAAAAAAGATATGAAACTGGGTCCTCTCTGACAGCTAATAAATGAAGATTATAAGAAATAATTCTGTGCTACTCTGTGCCACATCTCTTTTTACAATGGGTTTGGCTAATCTTGGTAGCATGGCTTCTTTGTAAGTCTTGTAGCACAAGAATATTATCACATATTTGAAAAACAAAAATAATCTTTGGTTGGGGAGAAATGATGGGGGGAGTTAAAAAAAGGAAACTCAGAAAACAGGTGAAATTTAAAATAAGAGAAGGGATACAAAATTAGGAAAATATTTAATCAGATGATGATTTTTTGTTTTTATAGCATTTAACAAAAAAGTCAACTGCAATTGATTTATTTATTCTTGCTGTTATTAAACCCAATTTCACATATCACTGTTTATTGACAAATGTTGATCTTAAAATCTATTACTAGCTCTGGTGTGTATTTCCAATGATTGCTGTTTTTGTTTATATTTTATTTTTTAAATCAAAACAAAGGCAGGAATGACTAATTTTCTCATATTTCTTCCTCCTCCTCCTCTTACACATTGTGATTAACTCAGATTAACCCTTTCATGAACTACACAATGATCTTTTGTTAAATGTTGTTTTTTTTTTCTCTGATTAGTGGTTTGAGCCTGACTTTATTCCTGGAATGCCTATTTTGATCAGAGGTAAATCAATGTTAGATCTGACCAGCATTTAGATAAATTGGTGATCAGTCATGAACCTCACTTCTTCTTATTTGCAATTAATTGATTAGAAAGGAAGCTCAGCTTGATTTGAAATGGAAATGTTTTATTTATTAAAATTGCTAAATATGACACACACATTATTATTAACTCTTTTTTTTCTTTTAGGCAATAATTTATTTAAATCTTCAAAAATCAGCACTTAATCCATGTACAGTGAATTTCTAAATTACATATCATTAAAGAATATATCCAGATATTTGTTTTTATTTATTGTACATTAGAAAGTTCTGAAAGAATTACAATTTATAGTTCTATAAGGAATGATGTTTTTTGATGTCACATTTTTTATATTTCTTTCTATATACAAACACTTATAAGTATGTACATACACGCACTTGAGAGAAACATCCCCAAACAGTTTTTATAATAAAAAAGAAATATATACTCATTCATGTGTGCCCATATGATCATGAAATGTTTATTTATTGACTTTTATGCAATTATAATGTAATGCAAATAATTTATCAGTTAAATTCAACAGCTTCCTGTAGTAGTAGTGGTGGTGGTGGTGAGGCCACCTTTCCACTGATTGTAATGAAAGCATGAATTGAAGGCAAACAGGTGCTACACTTTGTTCATGGATGACTCAGAACTCTTCAAGGCTAAAGCATTTAATACTTTTGAAGTAATATCCACTCTCCAGGTTGGCTTTTTATTCACTATGTCAATCAAATAGAGGTATATCTATTGCATTCCCACAGGTGTGAATATTTTCTCAGTTAAGGCACTCCAGGCTGTTGTTGAGGTGATTTATCTATTTGACAAATGGAAATCAGTCATTACTTCATACTTGGCCATACAAAATAAAACAATCTCCCCAACTTTCAGAATCATTTATTTTAAAAGTGTTATCGTGTCTGCCAACTGGGATTTTGTCTGTCAATCTCACTTGGTGTGCAAGCAGGTGATAAGTTCAGTTTTTTTTCACCCTTCAGTTTTTTCTCATTGCTTTTTACTAGTGTTCTGTTTCAAATGTCTGTTCATGAGTTTCCCAGGGGTTTCACAAACTAAAGAAGGAAAGGCCCCCTCGTTCAATCACAGGTACAAAGATAATTGCAACTCTTACAGAAGCAGCTAAATTTCTTCATCTAAAGCAAATATCACACGCTCTGTTCATTCTCATGTATTCTCTGTACTAGAGCATTGAATTATAGACCATGAGATCAGATGTTCCATTCTAAAAAGTTGTGATAACACTATAGCATATATAAATGATTACACCTTTTACATCTGATACCAATCCTCCTCAGGGTTAAGGGCTTGCATGTGTATTGTGATAATGTATGACTGGCATGTATGACATTGTTTCTATCTTTTTACTGATGTCATATCCATTTTTAAGATGATGAGCAATCTTAGGGAGATTCATACTTTCCCCTTTAGGTTTCAGCACTAAATACTACTAGCATTAGGACCAATCTTTGTCATGTCCTCTCTGGTACATTTATTTCATTCTCTATTCCTCCAATAAGCCCATGTATACATTTGTTACTTGTACAGGAATCTGTATTTGTTCTTACATTTTTAACCTATTGACTTAGATTAGTGTTTGAGTGTGGGCTACTGTGAAATCAAGGTAAAATCTATCATATTACATATATAAATGTACATGTATATATTTACTTAGGCAGATTTATACATATCTGTCATCATTTATAAATAGCTATCTCCACCCCAGCCCCCTTATCTAACTGCACAATCACCCCCACTACAATTACTGCATGTTCCAAAGAAATATGTTCATTTTTTTTTCTTCTTAGGGAGAAATGGTCTTTACAGATTTTGTTGTCTTTTGAGCTGATTAAATGGAAATCATTTGCTTCTTATTCATCTCTCTTTTTTTTTGTTCTTGTTTTTCTTTTCTTCTTAAGTAATGGCTAAATGAAGTCTTCTCTTTGACTTGTCAATCAAAACATCTTCAGAATGTTTCACCAAGTGTTATGAGCAACAAGTGAACTCTTCAGATTCCAACCCACTGGGTGCCTCATTATACCCCCCTCACTCTCTCTCCCTCCCTCTATTCCTCTCTACTCCTCTCTACTCCTCTCTACTCCCTCTACTCTCTCTACTTCTCTCTACTTCTCTCTACCTCTCTCTACCTCTCTCTACCTCTCTCTCTCTACTCTCTCCCCCTCTACTCTCTACCCCTCCCCATCTACTCCCTCCCCCATTCATTCTTGTTTTCTGTTACCCTTTACCTTTGTGTTTCTTTTACATTTCATATTTCTATAAAAACCCAAAGTGTCCAAAAATGTATTGGGATGTTTAGGAAGATAGAGAGAATATCCATTTTATAGATCCTCTTTTACTTGTATGGGAACCCATCATCTGCTCTTTTATGATATTAACTGATTAAGAAAAACAAATCTATAACAAATTAACAATCACACTGGCTCTAAGGACTTCTTTGATCCTATATTGATTTGAAATCTACTAAAGACTTCAGTAGAGTTCAGATTGATGGCTTTCAAATACACACACACACACACATACAGTAACATTTCATGGGAAATTGTGAATTATCACCACCCATATATGCTGTGTTGGGATGATCAATGAATAAGTTACTTCTCTCGCCTTTTGTGGGGCACTAAAAAGTCCAAATATTCAAAAGAACAAGCATGAACACTACTGGGCACAAACTAAGGGACCAATTTAGCATAAACTTAAATTGAAAATTGAACCCCCCTCTAAAAAACCTTTCTAGGGGTGAATTTAAAAAAAACAAAAAACATATTTTCCCTACTCATTGAGCAGAGTGTGTGTGTGTGTGTGCGTGCGTGCGTGCGCAAGTTTCAAGTTTCTACTATGAACAGTTAGAGTGAAGTCCGGATAGATACATATAAATGTCAGAACACATGAATAACCTAAACCCAGCAATAAACCAGTATTGTGGGTAGCAGTGATTCATAATGTAGGCAAAGATATAGTTCAGCCCCTTAACTACTCAACCATTGTGACTTTACCATAAATATATTCTCTTTTAAACCGCTATCTGATTTTCAACAGAAATATGTTCATAGAAAAGATCTGGTTACTCTTCATATGTTAGATAAATTTGGTTGCTTCTCTTCATATTTTGTACCTATCAAGTCAAGTGGTTCTTAAATTATCATTTTCCATTTTGAACTTGCAAACAAAATGTATTAATGCACAACATTATAGGTTCCTATCTATCCCAGAAGATCCATGGTTATTAGAAACTGTCAACCAAAACTGTCAAAATAGGTTTCTTCACTTTTCAAGTTGGTCTGGCTGGCTATGTATGTACGTATAACACATACACCAGTGGAGCTAGAGGGGTGAAATTTTCAACATTTACTCCTTATTATGTCTAGAAAAAAAGTGTTGTTGTTTTTTTATTTTAGCCCCCCCCCCCCTCTGCGGTGTTCAATTTGCAATGAAAGCTTATGCCAAATTGATGACCTAGTTTGTGTCCAGCAGCATTTATGTTTGCTTTTTGAAAATTCAGACTTTTTTAGTTATCAAATAATAAAACAAGTCTGGTTATTCACTCAATAGAAACTGTCACATGACTAACATCTTTTGGTAGCATGCTGTGTTGGGGGTGATCAATTAAAAATTGGTAAAAGATGTGATCAATGGATAAGTTACGACTCTCCTTTTGTTGGTTTTTTGTTGGTTAGTGATAACTTGTTTTATTATTTTTTACACATTGTCTCCTATTCATTGTGAAATTGTATAACATTTTTTATTTTATAATTTCCCTGTCCATGCATGTTTTATCTAAAAATAAAATACCTGTTTAACATTTGAAGTGAAATTGTTAAGCATCTGATTATATTTGATCAGGATATTTACCCAGTTTATACCAAATGGTAGTTTACCAGATAGATTACTGCTACTAAAATTGATTTATTTGCTAGAAATAGTATATATTAGTGTTTATGTGCAACTGAAGAGCTCACTGCTTTTTGGTTTTTGGCCTTTGTAGTATTGATTTTGTCACCACGTTTTGGCCTATACACCTGAAGAAGTCTGTAGACTGGATTGGCTGAAATTTAGTAATAACTACATCGGCAACACAAAGAAATTGAGTCATCCGAACCAAGCTTGGAGTTATTATTACCTTATTCTAAAATTTTGATGCAGTCTCTTTTCTACTTTTAGACTGGAAATTTATTGTCAAGCTTCTGTGTTAGGTTTGTATTTGGGAGAACAAGATATGTAGAAGGTGCCCCAAGGATCCCTCTTGGGGCCTGCACTTATCCTTTTGTTTATAAATGATTTACCCGACCATGTAATGACGTCCTTTATAGACTTATATGCGGCTGACAGCATACTTTATGGTCTTACTTCTAAAAACATGAGTCATCCGGACCTAGCATCAGATCTTTCCAGTGAACTTATTGTGATTGTTAAATGGGGTATCAAATGGCTTGTTAAATTCAATCCTTCCAAAACCAATCTTGTATCTTTTCACCATCAACCTTGATGGATGGCACTATTTTGGAGGAGTCCCCCTGGATAAACTTCTGGGTCTCAAATTCTCACCTGATTTGAAATGGGACTCTTACATTACTTCTGTTGCCGAGGGCATGGCTAGAATGGTAGGATCTTTTTACGGATCGAGAAGGTTTCTAATACCTAAAGCACTAATATACCTCTATAAGAGCCAAATGCATTGGAAAATGGAGTACTGCACGCACATCTAGGTAGGCTCCTCTCAGCAAGCACTTTTCACACTCGATAGAGTACAGAAGCAATTGCGTGGACTAGTGGGTGATACTGTCTGATCGTCGTAATGTTTCAAGTTTGGCACTTTTCTCACCGTTACTTCCACAGAAAGTGTTCAGATGAACTACATTCCCATGTCCCTCCTGTCTGGGAATTTTTAGTTAAAACTCTGCAATCAAGGCACATCCAATACTTTTTGGATATATCAAGGACTCACCACAAGTTCCACGCAAATAGCCTCTTCCTAAGAACATCTGCTGTGTGGTATAAACTCCCTTCTGAATGTTTTCCCGACGAGTACAATCTTTCACTTTTTAAATCCAAAGTGAACAAGTGCCATACCCAATGTTAGTCTTTTTTAATTCTCTTATTGCTCTTCATTTTTAGTGTTTCTAACTTTTATAAGTCATTTTAAATCTGTTATTGCTTTTTTAGTCTTCATTTTAAACATGTCATGTTTAGTGTTTCCAACTTTACAATTTTAACATCAATATGCTATTTCAACATGTTTTTTTACAGGTCTTAATTCTGTGGCATAAATAACTCACTTTTTACTAACCCTTTGATGTGAGAAGTGTTGAATGGCCTTGCTTAGGGTGACCAAAAGTTTTAAAAAACAAACATTAGTCTAGTGTACCATCATAAATGTTCAAATTAGATTTAATTTAACTGTGTGCTCAGCTTTGAAATAGATACTGTCACAAGTAAATGTTTAGATAACAATTTAAACAATTCTCTTCTTTAGATCTGTTTTAGTTTAAATTTTATATCTAAACTTGTTTGTTTTAGGGAAAATTAATTAAGCTGTTTAGTTGAGTTATATGTTAACACTCACAAGATGAACCTATTAAAGTACTTGATGCCTGACTTTTAAAAAAAAGGTTGTCCCGGATGTTGAAATGAAAATTGGAAGTTGTTTTTCTTACTTTGATTGTTATATGAAAGAGTACAATTATAAATCTATGATATATATAAAAAATTTAGTAACAATTTACTCCATAGGATGAAAATCACAGAATTAGCATATCACTTCGCCTACACATCTTTTGGATCAAGTAGCTTTTAGACACGCCGAAAATTGTCAAATTGAAACGGACACATTTTGCCTCAACACCGGATGACGTCACTGAAACATCAGCAGTGTTACCAAGATAAACAAATTTCACATGTTGATGTCTAAGAAAGTGAACTGGTGTCGCTAATCTTTGGAAGTTGTTTCCAAGATTTTTCGAATTTACTTACATTCGATAAAAAATAGAAAAAGGTTTTTTTTTTTTTTAAACTAACAAATTTTCAAAGCTACTAAGATACTTTCTACTGGAAAAATAAAAAACAACTTTTGTGCTTTCAATCCAACTATCCTTCGTAAAACTAGGTTTTGGCTTTTACAGCGGTTACAGTTTAAATTTTACAGTCATTCAGTAACTGTCATCTTAGAATAATGGTTAGCGTATCGGACTGCCAGCTGCCTTGATGCGGGTTCAAACCACACCAGATCTTTGATGTTATTTTTATAAATTAGTTTTTTTCAACGTGACTCTTTGGAATTTACATACGTAGATTGTAAATATTAATAGTAAGACCTTTAAAAATGAGTTTTTCTCAAAACTGACTGATAAATTTCCAGAGGTAATTTTAATTCTGAACATGCCAGGCTCCTATGAATATAAATAATAAAGAAAGGGAATAGTTTTTTCAGTATCAATCTCAAATTCACCTAGGGGGAAAAAACTTCTGATTTTCAATGTACAGAAAAGTACCTTCTTTTCAAGCAGTGAAATGCTTGTATAATTTGAATTATGGGATGTATAGTTTAGTAGTTAAATCTGAATGTTTCAGATTAAGGGGATTGGTTTTTAATCTGGTATCAAAGATGTGGCATTATTTGATAGATGTCTTGTATAACAGTGATTTCAAACTAGAACAGAGGTCAGTCTAATTCACTTAAAATCTGTGATCCCATCAAGAGTAAATATTAAATATCAAATGAAGTTGTTACTGTCAAAACAGATGTTGTAAAAAAGTTTTTTTTCAGTAATGTTATGGGTTTCTATTTTTTCTTCCATTTGAAGGATCTACCCGTTTCCTACTTTGCAAGTTCCCCCTTTTTTTTCTCCTTTTTGGGGATTAAAAAAATGCACCAAAAAAAAGATGAAAATCTTTTGTTAAAGGTGGTACCTTAATGGAATCCTCATTGAAGAACTTCTCTTTCTGTTGCCAATTTTCAGCTTAAAAATTGTCATTGCTTCTTAAGAATTAATTATTGAATTAAATCTTTCTAGATGCCTTTTCTTTTGGTTCCTTTAAACATTAGTGAAAAAAGATCTTTTTTCTTTCTTATACAAAAAAGAAA
>VCCN01000387.1:28792113-28811590 GCA_006491835.1 Architeuthis dux
TTCTTGTAGGGATCATCAGTTGTTGCCATGGGACTTGTTTCGCGGATTTAATATATATATTTCATTTTTGTGTTCCAACCGTGTTTTGACTGTAGGTCATCGCCAGAGGGGAAAAAATGGGTGAATGAAAGCTCTCTGGTATAAGTAAGTATATATAGCAGATCTGGGTGTGAACCCTTATTAGTAGGCTAGGCATCTCATATTTCATCTGTAGTTTTTGGTTGATCCCCAAAGGTCACATGTGGTGACAATTGGTTGGTGTTGATGGATGGACAGATTTTGACTTGAGTGACATATTCCCCCAGAGGGATAGTTTTCAAGTGTTTGTGTGTGTGTGTGGGGCGGGGGTATATTTCAAAGGCTATAGAAAAAAATAATATGATGATAGCACAGAGGGTGAACTGAGTGTTTGATTGTAGGAATTAATATAGATTTGAATACATGTTAAAAATCAAACTGAATGTTTATATCAAATGTTTTAAGTGTGATCATTTATAAATATGGTATGTTGATGTTTATTGAGTGGTATAGTATAATGTTTTTAGGGTGGTTCAGTTTATTATTAAGACCTGTTGGGGATAAGGTTTTCAATCGTAAGATCCATTTATCTTTGTGTCTCTAATGTTAGTGTGGTGTTATTAGCTAACGTTTTTTTCTATTCTTTCTACGATAGTGAATTTTGCATCTCTAGTGAAGTCATGATTTGCTAAATGGAAGTGTTGTTCTACAGATAATAGTTTATTATAGTCTATTGATTTTATTCTGTGGTGGTAATTATTTAATCTATAGTTAAAGGGCCATTCTGATTTTCCTATATATTGTTTGGGGCAATGTGTGCATTCTAAAAGGTAAATAATGTTTCTACTTTTGCAATTAGATTCATGGTAAATTTTATAGGTTTTCTTAGTTGTGGTAGGTTTTTATGTTTTAATCTATTCATGCATTTGTAATTCTAATTATGGTTTTAACAATTATTTTGTTGAGGAAGTTGATATTTTTATTAGGTAACTCAAAATGCTTGTGCAGTTCTTTTAACTGACATGGAAGAAAGACAAGCTTGACTGCTGCAGGGTCAAACTCCATTCCTACTTCTGTCTTTCTGTTATGGTAGTTTATGAACACATAATCTTTGGAATATATACAATACATAAGTTGCAGTAATCATCTTCAGTCAGAAAAACGGGGTGGGGAGGCAACTATATCACTGATTGCATTTCCAGTATTATAATATTTGAAATGCAATCAGTGAAGAGTTGCCCCCACCCCCTAAATTAGGTGAGGATTGTTCTTGTTCTTACGGTGGAAGAACAAAATCAACTCCAGCCACCAACTTGGACTGGAGTTTGATAAAAGACAATGGGGATAATGAGGATAAAACAATTATCAGGGAAATTGATTCTGTTGAGTTGAGGAATCTTTTCTAAATTCAAGCATCTTGACTTGAAATCTTTTAGATTTAATGTAAAAAAAAGTGAAGTTCCAGTTAGAGTGTTTCTTCATTATAAAGTTATTTTAAATGCATATAATTACCTGCAGACAAGAAGAGATGATAGTCAGAAAGTGACATGTCTGCGGAATATGATGGTGAGACAGTAATTCCTAACCTAGGCTTTCCAACATCTTAGATTACACAAGCGATATCTGGTCATGAATTATCCTGAAGGAAAACAATTCCTTTGTGGTTGGTTAGCACTGGATGCTTTTGGATGAACACATTTTGAACTCTTGTGCAGCCATATATCTCTTCTGTGGTTGTTGTTGCATCAACTCTTAATGCACAGTACAAAAGCTATTCTACCACATACATAACATCAGTTTTTGTTGATGGAACCACAGTCTTTCAGTTTCTGGTCCAGCTTCACTTGTTGAGGCATGTGATGGCTTTTGATTGTCAGACTGGACCCATTGGTCATCACAGATCAACAGTTGATTCAAAAACTGATCATTCTTTTAGTGTGAGAGAAGTAACAAGTATATTGTGATTCATTGCTGTTGCTTTTATCCATTGAGTTTGTAGGGTACCGATTTTCCTAATGTCTATCTTTTTCCAATGTAGTCCAGTTGCAGACTTATAGTTTCATCTCTTGTGTTGGAACTTAATGCTAGTGTCCGACATGTTTGAAGCAGATTCAATTCAGTGCAAGACCTTGGTTTGTCGCCACCAATGCGTACAGGCCATTCTTTATGAGGTCTATCATAGAGTAACTCATTTCCAGTTGAACTTTAGAGCTGTACAGTCACTAAAATCACCTTCACCAAATGCTGTACATATTCCACTGCTGTTTTTACTCCAAGTTTAAATTCATTCAGTTGATAAGCTCCCACAATCATCTTTTGGGTCACAGTGTTAATTTCACTTGGTACTACCATAAAGTCTTTTTTTTTTTTTTTTTTTTTTAATGCTAACTGGTAGTAAATGCTGTGTGTAGGAAAATACTTACAGACTGTTGCCATTTGAAGGGTGGATTATTTTTAAAGCTGATAAAAGTGAGAACATTAAAACCCAACACAATCTTTTTTCAGTCACTTGATTAATTTTCTTATTTGCCTGATCCAAATTATAACTGCACCTGTATCCATTTTTGTTCCTGCAAAATATCTATGAAATTATATACATGTACATTTAATACATAGGTTCATCAATAATTCTGCAGTCTAATGATGAAAAAAAGCATTTATCTTACACAAATATTTATTTTCAGCATAATCTCCTTCCTTGTCAATGTACCCCACACTTCTCCATAGATCATATGGATCAAACATTATACAATGAAAATTCCAGATCAAAATTCAGCTAATAACTGTTAGGTTACAGACTTCTTGATCTACCCCAGTATGTAGACAACTCTATATAGATATGTTTTATAAACATGTATTCATGCGTGAGCATTATACAATGTTTGTATATTTAGTAATGTTGAGCATTATACAATGTTTGTATATTTAGTAATGTTGCAATATGAAGTGAAATAATTTGAAGCAGGAGATCTGCATTTCTCAAAGCAAGCTTGATAAATTTTTGTTCCTACAAAATTTCCAGTAACCTTATAATACATTCATAAGCAATCATGAAGTGTGGCCCCATCAGTTTACAAGCTTTTAAAATCTTATATAGTAAACAATGTAATTATTGGCACTCACTTTTCATTTGGCAGATGTTTCTATTAGAATAAAAAGATGTCTCATCTATAATATTCAAACTATTTTTATTTTTTATTTACATGTCTGTGAACGTCTCTATCATTTCTCTCCCTTTCTGAACACCTTTTTTCTTTCTGATATTCATCTCTCTGTTTTGCCTTTTGGCTCGTGTATGTCTTACAGATGATTACCCCCCCCCCTTTTTTTTGATCGATTGAGAAGTTTCAACTAGTTGTGTGCATGTTGTCTTATAAGAATGCAATTCTGTACCCCACATGTTCTTGCTTTTCACAAAAGGAAATTAACCTCTTCATGTCCACTTTTTTATGTTCCCTGAAACATGCTCTTTTATTTTTGTTTTTAAGTTTTTTGTATTTTCATGATGTGGATAATATATATGTCCAGCTTGTATGTGCATCTTTGAATGCATATACACTTTAGATAAATAATCTGTCCTGCCTATATCATCTGTCTCATTCATTTATATGGATATAAGTGTGCACACATCTCAATTTCTCTG
The DNA here is from genome assembly GCA_006491835.1 of Architeuthis dux. Classification (NCBI taxonomy): domain Eukaryota; kingdom Metazoa; phylum Mollusca; class Cephalopoda; order Oegopsida; family Architeuthidae; genus Architeuthis; species Architeuthis dux. The sequence continues at coordinate 28,795,775 of VCCN01000387.1, forward strand.
CTGATATTTATGTGATTATTGTGTGTCAATATGTACATATATGCAGATAGGTTCAATGTGCAATAATAGCTATAATATATAGAATAAAAAAAACGTCCATTTGGATGGTGTAACGGTTAGCACATCTGCCACACACGCAGAAGGTCGCGGTTTCGATTCCTGGTATGAGCAAAGAGTGTGGAGAATTCTTCATTGGACAAAATGCCCCCAGTTATGGGTAAAATATCAGAGCAAATTGGGTCCTCTAGCCTTGGGAAGGCAACCAGAAGGGTAACTCTGATTCCAAACCAGGGAGTGGAGCCCCCCTTAAGATGGTTTGACACCCAATTTGACATTCTTCCAACAGCTCCTGCAGCCAAGCTGATGCCAGACGTAACGCTCTCTGCTTTCCTCTGGACTACGTCAGCGAGGCCGAGAGGGGGATTCTGATGACCGGGCATCCCGGGATGCCCCGCCATGGAGGGGGCACACCAGCGTCATTCTATTGTCTGTAGAGAGAAAACATTGATTCATCCACACATACAATTAGCAATGTGCAGATGTCTTCTGTTACGCTAAAGGATGTGACTGACATAGTAAAATAGGTCATTCATGTTCTAATGACATATATAATTTTATTCTCTGATGACGTAATAAAAATGCTTAATTTAAAGAACAATAAAAAGTAAATGAAAAATAAAAAATTTGTTTGCAGTCAACATTCACTGAGCTCACTGCAATGCAAATCTCTATTATCTACTTATATAAAATGCAACGTATATATCCATATATTTCATATATGTCATCATTTTTGACGGCACAGGTAAACTAGTATAGAATAAATCAGGTTCTTAATTTTACTTTTTACAGGGTTTTGCATGTAATTTTGACGATTAAAGTTGACAACAAAATTTTAGCTTCCGAAAGGAGCAAAATTGCTTACTCCCTCATGAACCCAAAGCACCTGTAAAAATCTGAGCAAACAACTTTATTTCAATAGGCCTTATAAGAGCAAGAAGCAAATTAACATTAGGAAGACAATGAAAGATGGTAAAAACACTCAGTATAATCTATGATGATAGAATGGTGCATCTGATGGATTTTTTTTATTGAATTAGAATTTCACCTGCTGAAATTTAGAAAATTGGAGTTCTGCTCATATTATTATTTTTTATGAGATAGAATATGTCATTTTGTGTGGAAAGGTAAGGACTTCTGATAAAAATTATTAAAACTAGAGTGTTTTAAAAGAACTCTGAATGATATCTGCTCTTAGATAAGGTCTCATAATGAAAGAAAATGGACTCCTATATTTTTAAAAACTATTATTTTCCACTGTATTTGAAGGAGTCTTGTAAGGATTTCAATGCAAACATTTCTGTGTTATATGTGTTATATTGCACATAGACTTCTAAACTATTCTTCTTTTTTATTATCTACTTGGTTCCATTTTTTTCTTTTTTTTAGCTGTAAATGTTTATTCATTTATTATATACACACAACACCATGATAAATATGCAAGTTTTTATGTGATACACAAATAGTCCAAGTACGGATTTGCTTGATTAACTAGAAAATTACATAAATATGACATAATAATATTAATGCATATGTATACAAAAAATATATATTATATATGTGTTTGTCTTACACACATGAGAAAAAAGAATTGAATATTTCATATGTGCTTTTTTTCTCAGTATCTCCTCAAGGAATATTGAGGAAATTAAAATACTAAATAAATTTAAATGAGAACTGAAAATTTATTGGATAAAATATACCTACAGAAGAAGCTCATATAAATAATCTGAGATATATTTTACACAAGTAAAATGGAACAAATAAAGCTTACAAGTGTTTATTTTATTAGATATATGAAGTAGATATTTTACCTGTTTTTTTTGTTTTTGTGCGTTTTCATTCTAACCATATATTTATATTGGAATTCTTTCAATGTTGAGTAATTTCCATGTCTTTAATAAATAATATTGCCTCAATCTATGTACATGTATACAGTGATGTGACATTTACAATGAATTGTCTTTTTAAATGAAAGATTTAAAAAAGAATCAGATTTTGTTTTTTATGCCTCTAATGTTTCCATAATATAGATTGTCTCTGTTTGAACTTCATGAGATACTGCAGGGTATGAAAATGATATATATAGTTAGGGTAGATGTTTGAAATATGGAAACTGGGTATATACACCTGTGCTGAGTGTAATATTTGATCAGATATTGATGTATTTTACCCCTATCTCTCCTCTCTCTCTTTCTTGCAGTTAGCAGATGAGAAATATTTTACTCTTTTCAGGATGAAGCAAAGATGATAATGAAAGTTCTTACAAATGAAATAATTTTCCTGGTTCTCTCTTTTTTTCTTTCTCTTGTCTTAACTCTTTCACATAAGGTCGATGATAAATGAACTTTAGAAAAAAACACATCAAATTATTACGTGATGAAATCTTTGGTAAAAGATTTACATTTCTTAACAGAAAAGCACTTGTGTGCAAATAGTTGAGGATAGACGATTGAAACCATTTAACTGGATAAGCTAAATCATTTGGCTTAATGAAACTCTTTAATTATCTGCTATCTCCATCAGGCAATTCAAAAACTAAAACAGGTCTGGTTAGTCACTCAATAGAAACCGTCACATAACCAACATCTTTTGGCAGCATTCTGTGTTGGGGGTAATCAATTAAAAAAAATTGGGAAAAGGGGTGATCAATGAATTACTTCTCTCGCCTTTTGTTGGGCTGTAATCACTAAAAAAAAGTCTGAATTTTCAGAAAAAAGCGTGAATGCTGCTGGACACAAAGGGACCGATTTAGCTTAAACTTACATTGCAAATTGAATCACACACCCCCCCTCAAACACTCTAAAAACCTATTTACGGGTGGGGGGTTAAAACAAAAACAAATAAAACGTTTTTACTAGACATAATAGGGAGTAAGAAACTCTCTAGCTTCATTAGTGCAGCCTGTATGCATGATACATCCATACATAGCCAACCATCAGCCCGCACAACTTGAAAACTGAAGAAACCTGTGTTTGCAGGTCATTAATAGGTCATCAATATTTGATAGATAAGAAGTTGCATTTTGTTTCGATGTTTACTTGCACCAAACTCTCAACAATATCTTTTTTTTCTGATGATGGTTTATAATATATATAGGAGGAATGTGAAGAAACCTCAGAATATAAATAAAATCAATCGCTATTGTTTGTTGATTAAGAGGCATACTTTTTAGTGTTACTTTCACCTTCAAAGTTATAAACTATTGTTCTATTCTTTCCCATTACCTATATGCTGTGCATAAGTCACATTGTTGAGAGCAGGGAATTATTTTATGAAATATTAACCATGGAAACTTTATTAGTGGAGACATCCTGAATCCAGCCATTGTTGAGTCATTTAATGGGATTCTCTATTTATATATTTTTATAACCCATTGCACCCAACAATTGCAGTCAAAAACAATTAGAATAATGCTTGAAATCTCGATTGATTTCTATCAGTGCAACTGATTTGGACTATCTTAGAAGAAATTATTACTGATTTACCATGGAAATACTTTTTTAGATGCTCTAGAATCAATATTTCTAACTTGTCAAAAGTTCACCATAGGAGTGGCCTGATTGTATGGGTATTTTTCCTTTCTTGGTATTGCTGATTAGATAGGAACTAGCCATTCCTCTTGATTTGACATCATCTAATATTATAAAGACGAAGTATGTTTGTTTGTTTCTAAATAATTTTTTGTATAAACTCCTAAATGGTTGCACCCTACAAGCTGAACATTTTTGTATAACGGTAATTTAACCCCAGGATGAACATATGATAGGTGGTGACCTTTTAAGGTTAGGTCAATTTTTGCCAGCATTTTCAAATCTAACGGAGACGGCTGCACCCTACGGGCTGTGAATGTGTGTACCAGGGTTACTTGACCCCGGGATGAACATAGGATAGGTTACACTGACCTCTGGAGGATAGGTTGATTTAAGATCAGGTCAATTTTGCCATTTTCATAAAAGGTCAATTTTAGCATTTTCGACCAACCTGAAAGGTTGCAATCTCTACTTTGAAAAGCTTTGTGTTAGTACTTACTACATGACCTTTAGGTATTGATTACTTTTTCCCTGGGCAACGCTGTGTACCCCAGGTATATAGGTGAACACTATCTACTTAACATACAGTATTGTATATCAGTTGTGTACACGTCTAATTTACACTTATAAACTCACTCCTACAACTGACTCTGCACCACATTTATGTTGTTTTACATAACTAAAATTAGGATGACGGTAAACACTAGTCAAATTTGGTAAAAGGTGGTGAATAATTCATTTGTTTGCTCATAATATAAAAAAAATTCTTTTTTTTTTTTTTTTTTAGACCTTCGGGATAGGTTAAAGAGCCACATGTGGCTCTGGAGCCACATGATCCCGACCCCTGTCCTAGGTAGATGTAGTGGTCTACTTTCTTTAGCTCTGCATTTTCGATTTTGATCTTGCTCTTAATTACCTATTTTCCAACCCCCCCTCCCCCCACGCACTTTTTGCCCATCAAATCTCTGAGATCTCACTCACACATGCATATTATTCATGAAACTAGACTTCAATATTTACTGTTGACCATTTCCTCTTGCAGACAACTCAGGTATGTTGCTCATTCTGCCTCATTATTCACTGTATTACTATTCCTGCCTGTCTTGTATTACTTCCATTAATCTATGTGTCTAGCCAATAATCGGATGTCTCTTCCCCGGGGAGTGCTAGATGTCTCTAATCATTCCAACTCTTCCCTCCCATATTCATAAGCATTCGGATCTATTAAGAATTGATTACATAATCCAAATTGAAGATTTTCTTTGAGAATCGGCAGTTGAGGTGAAGGGGTGGGGTAAGGTGGATTGTTTGTAGGGTAGAGAGTGAGAGAAAAGCAAATTTGCATGCAAATCTGTCAAAGGTTGAATTGCAACCTGAGATCTGGAAATAATAGCCTGACCTTTAAAGACAAAAATTGGTTAGATTTGGTGATTTAAATATTGCAAAGCTAACATTTTATGGAATTGTCCTGCTGGCGACATTTCACTATTTGGCGCCAATGTGGTGCTCTGAAAAGAAATTTATTCTGTTGGGATGTTGGTGAGAAGATAATTCTTTGTCTCTTTCAGACTTTCAAAAAGAAGAGAAAAAAATCTTTTTATCATTATTCATTATTGACTCCATTTTTTTTTTTTGTCAATGCAAAAGGAATATTTCTTTTCATAAGATGATTAGGACTATGGTTGAAGATATTTGTTGGAAAAGGCAAATTTATCACCTAGCCTTATTCATGGAGTACTCAGTGAAGTACAAACAATGGCTTTTGAGGCATCACTCGATGACATGTTCAAAGATTATGGTTTTATAGTACACCATTATTAAAGTTGCTGACTACTGTCCTGATTCTCCATTAAAGGATCAATAGAATTCTATAGCCAGCTCAGGCATCTACCAACAACAGCATGTTCACGTCCTGTGGATTAACCGCAGGTCAACTTTACAGACCCCCATAGCTAGCTCAGGCATCTGCTAGGAGAAGGACACTCCTATCAAACCCATAACCTATGGGCTCTGCTCCTATTTGCGCCAATCCAGTGGTTCATAGGATGTAAACCCTTGTTTTAAAGAGTGGGGACAAGTCATACTTCACCTTAAAACTTTAGGGTTATTCCACATACACACACACACACACACAAAAATCTTTGCAAAGCCAATCCATTCATATGGTACATATGCAGTGCCATAAAAGATTTTCGAGTAGAATCTTATATTCCTGAATATGAGATGGCAGAGGTTAGCACAATCACGCTCGTCATGGAAGGAGATGGGAAAGGCCTTTGTCCGGCTGTGTAATTATTACAGCTGATGATATATATATTGTTTGTGTTTGTGTTTTTTTTAATGCCTAGGCCATATTTTAAATTAGTGTAATCCCATTATGGCTGAGGTAGGCTTGTAAATTCACTAAACAATCCAAGATATTCCCAAAATAACCACCATGGTAGTTGCTCCTGTATAATCTATAAAGGTGTTTGTGACAGGAGAATTTGTTCAGATTTGGAGGTAATCGTAATCGTAATTCTTTGAGCAGGGCAGCCTTCCTGATGATACAGAAGAATAGCAACATCCTTATTGGCTTTCAGTTGTTTGAGTTGAAGTATTTTCATTATTCCAATCTTTTTTTTTTTCTCATGTCTTTTTAATTTTGTTTCTCAGGAATTTTCAACCTACATATATTTGTGCTATAAATATTTGCACATATCTAGAGCGAACAGAATGCATGATCAAAGGCTTTTGGCATACTGACATCTCCATGAGTCATGTAGCATGACTACCTACTGATATCTATGTAATAAACTAGAATGTTCATCTCCAACAGGCATGAGGACAAACAGAATGTGTATTTTTGTCACAATAGAGCATGCAACACGAGGGCTCCAGACTAACTTTTTTCACTACCCTCCTGGAACCGTCCCAAAGGAAATGTAAACGGTCCCAAAATCAGAATGTTGTTTCTTTACTTTGTTATTATCTATAGTTATTAGTAGCATAATAAAAATACCATTAAAATATTGAGAAAATATATAATTGTCAAACTCCAGTCCAAACCCGAAGTTGACTTTGTTTTTCTACCGTAACAAAAACAACAAAACAACAAGAACAATCCTCACCAATTTTTTAAAAAAAACAAGAAGATATCTTCCTGGATGACTGGGGGGGGGGGTAAATCTTTTCTTTTTTTAAAAATCACTTCCATCCAGCAGGCGTCACGGAGAAGTTATTTGTTCGTCCCAAACATATTTTTTACTGTCCCCATTTTTACTGAGCACTGGTACAACATAATAGACAATTTGCATACAGAAATATGTAATGAACAATACTGTGTTATGACCAAGCAGTAAACTTCAATTAAAACATTTCTGCAAAAGCACTGGCTTGCATCTATTTTAACATCCATGCCATTTTATTCCTTTTAATTCTTTATGGATTATTTTCCATAATTAGCTGTCATTATTCACTCTCTCCATTTATTCCTCTGCATAATATGAAAGAGTACAGAGTTGACCACTGGCTTCCTCAATCAACAATTAACTTACCAAAGCTGAATACTTGAATGTGAGAATAAGTAGTTATTGGGTATCTTCAAATATACTTTTGAGCTTTTGCCTATGTATGTATATATAAGTTAGGCTAAAGCTGAAAAGTATGTTTAAAGATATGTATAAAATCTGTGCACAAAATATACACTCAGAATTTAAATAATGTATAACATGGCAGCAGGTTTTCTTGCAAAAACATTTCATTAAAAATAACTGACAAGGAATTTTCATGAAACATTTGAGTATCTTCTCATAATTTCATACACAACTTCTCAATTTTGAATATAAGAATTGCCTAATACTTAAGTGTGGTTGTCAAGTGCTCATTTGTTGGCTTTCAGTCATTGTCAAGACATTATGGGTTGATTAAGGCCAATTATCACTGATTCAGTCTTCTGTATTATCTATTTTGATTATAATGGCATTTGTCAGTTATTCTGTGACATCAACTGCATGTGACAGGAAGAGAGAGATACATTTTTGTAAGTCCATAAGTACTAATTTGCCAGAATACACTAATACATGTCTGTGTGCTTTTTTTGCTTTGTTGCTTACTGTAAGTTAAATTGAAATTGTGCAGAATGTGTGCTTTTAGATGTATGACATATTTGTTATAGTTTCTTAACTGTTACACTGCAGATGGACCAAAAGTAGATCATTAATACCCTGTCTATACACTGTCCTCAAATGCATTGACGTTACTGTCATGTCACAACTTACCTCACTACTTATGAATCTATTTATAGTTCACTTTTGCCACATGCATTTGGTATTTAATACTAAATATTCCTACTCTCATCCCAAATTTTGATTCTGCTATCACAAATTACCAAACAAGCACAGATCCATTAATGATTCTGGTTTTAATTGAAAAACTTGTCACTCATTGACAGTAAGCAAATCTCCAGTCTGAACTTTTAGAATATGCTTGAAACAGCCAGCATTTAGACACATGAAAGCATACAAATCTTCATGAATCGAGTTCTTAGAAATCTTTTTGTATGGTTCTTCTTGACTATCATTATGCTTGAAATAATTGTCTCTTCATCTTGGTAAATATCATAAAAACATTAATAGAAATTTATTTTTTCATTATAAAAGATTTTTAAAAAAGGTGGGAAAAAATTGAATCTAAAAGCAAAGAAAAAATCTTCTTAGATTTTTCTCCCAGTTTACCTGCAATTTGTGCTGACCAATTTATTTATAGACCATATAAAAATACAAATAACCAAATCACTTTTAGAAACCAGAGCAGTATTTAATTATTTTTATACTCAACACTTTCAATTTTCATCCCGCAGATTTTTTCGAGCAAAAACCTGCAAAGCTTAGGTCTGTGGTTTGCGATAAATGAGGTCCAACCATGACAATGATCAAAAGATATACACTTTTTAGCTTGTGATCACATTTTTGTTTCAATCAGCTGTTGCTGATGATTGAAATTTAGTATGGCGAGAAGGTTAGATCAATCTCTCTCTTATGAGATTTTTTTCACAAGTCTCCTGTATTAATCTTAATTAATAATGGTAGGAATAAAACGTTTGTTTTTAAATCTTCAGAACTACCCTATCACCACTGAAAGCAATATTGGATATATTGTAAATGACTACTAGTAGAGAATTATAATCAATAGATTAATTTTGTTTATGTGACACATTGATTGCTTGAAGTAGGGCAGATAGTGCCATGAATTTGAGATTTACACCATAAAAAATTAAAAGTCTAGCTTTACCAGAATCTGAACAGTAGTTGATTGTGTTAGATATTTGGCTTTTTCAGTTAATCGTTATCTAACAATGATAGGAATGTCTGAAATGAGCTGGAATCAATAATATTGCAAAAGGAAGTAAGAAAATACTTTTCAAATTAATATCCAGACACAAAGAGACTTGATATGTGTAGAATCATGGAATCATTACCCATTAGATGTAACAACTTATTAGACTGGCCCCCCACAAGAAAGATCCTTTACCATGATTCTCTATCAGAACCATTTGAGGACAAATAGTTGAGATGAAAAGTCTTATGAGTGTATTTGAAGGCTCCTCTGTCCAACATACAATGTGCAAATTTATTGATACTAATAAGGGGGAGAACTAACTGTCCTGTGATTGAAGACTCTTTTAAAAAAATAAGGAAACCTTGTTCTCACTGTATTGTGCAACTGATTGTGTTTGGGAAAGTGGGTGGAAAAAGGTCCCTAGGAAATCACAGTGAAACAAAAACCTCTGCCACAATTGTTTGTGACTGTAGATAAAAGCAAAGAAATTCTAGCTGGCATGACAAAGTTGACCTGTCTGAGTAAAGGAACTGATTTATGGTGGACACCATTTGGCTACCTGTTGTCAACCATGTGTTGGTTTTCTTTGTGTGTATACACACATACACACACAGCTGTTATACAAAGAGGGTATGCAAATAAAATGGTAGTGATGGTGGTTCTGGCTATAGCTTAGAGCTACCAAAATAAATGGTTGCAGGCTCTGAGCATAGCAAAAATGTTCCAAAACACAAGCAAAAAATACTGAAAATTGAAATAGGAAAGACAGTTGTGATAGGAAATGTCAAGGCATTCATCTTTGTCACACTTGCCCTAACCATGGCAATCACCCATTTGAAATAGACCAGATGGCTATTCAAGAGAAATCAACCAAGTTTGGGTGGCAGAAGTTAGGGTGGCCCGATAGAGGAGAGAGAGAGAGAGACATTAACTTCATCTCTTCCTCTCTCTCACACCACCCTCTTAATCTTTCACTCCCTCCCCAATCTTTCTCTGTATTATCAAAAGCATATAGGTTGATAGTGTGTTGGAAGAAGGAATCATTGGGGTCTGGGATTTGTAGAATTATAAAATAATGCAGAATGTGGTGAAAGTACTGAGGTAGAAAATGATGATAAAAAAGACAATTCACTTATCCCCCAAACCTGTTCCTATTTTCATCCCCCCCCTCTATTGAAGACACATAATACAAGCACATCTTTTATATCATGATCATAGGCCAAAAGAATGAAATGTTAATAACAGAAACTAGCATTCCAAGGGAAATTATGAATCACTGGCAACCATATATGCTGTGTTGGGGTGATCAATTAAAAAGTTGGAAAAGGAGGTGATCAATGAATAAGTTACTTCTCTTGCCTTTTGTTGGGCTGTGATCACATAAAAAGGTCTGAATTTTCACAAAAAAACAAGCGGGCACAAACTAGTGACCAATTTAGCATAAACTAACATTGCATATTGAATCCCCGTCTAAAACTTTTTTTTGCCCTACTCATGAGTGTGTGCAAAATTTCAAGTTTTTACTATGAATGGTTAGGGCTGGGCGAAGTCCAGATACATAGATAGATACATCTAAATGTCAGAACACATGAATAATCTAAACCCAACAATAAACCAGTGTTGTGGGTAGCAGTGTTTAATAGATACACTCACTGGATTTGAACACGCTTCATTAACTGCTATGAATAACTATTTGTGCTAGTATCTTTGTTCTCTGTTAAGGAGTTATTACTGATAATAATGCTCTTTTCATTGATCTGTACTGCACCTACTGTTGATACATTGGGTTGTTTAAAAAGTTTAAGTAAAAATAAGACATTTTTTTCAAATTTTTTATTTTAAATTAAGTTTATTGAACAATATATATAAAACTTCTCATCGAAGCTTTAGCAATTTTTGCCTGGTCACCAAAGACACATGTGGTCTAGCATTATCCTGATGGAATATTACGTCCTTTCTATTAACTAATTGCTGATGCATATTTTTCATTGATTGCTACTTTCAATGTATTTAATTGTCAGCAGTACTTGTTTGAATCAATCATTTGGTTCTATAGAAGGAGCTCATCATAGAGGATTCCTTTTGAATCCCACCATATGCACAGCATAACCTTTTTTGTATGAAGACTAGCCTTTTGTACAAGTTGGTGGTGGTTTATTTCACTTGCCCCACTATCTCTTGCATTCCACATTGTTGTAAAGTACCCACTTTTCATCGCTTGTTACAATTTGTATAAAAAGTGGAAGATTTCCTTTGTTTAAGTAGTTTTTTTTTTTGTTTTTTTTTGCTTAAGCATATGGATATCATACATCAAAGCTGGTGCAAAAGATTTTCAATGCTTGATTGGGATATTTTGAGTATGTTGTCTACAGCAACATATAATGTTGATTCTCTATAGCAGGGTTTCCCAACCATTTCTATGCCCCCTAGGAAATGTTTGATTAATTTTCGCACTCCCTATAAAAGTAATATCACATTTGAAGAGAAAAAAGTCAAATTTCAAATTTTTGCACCACATGCAGTACTGCGGGTGAACAAATTAAACTCAAAACAATAAGGTTTTGACTCAGTGCATAAAATGTAAATTGTGAAATTTTATTAGAAAAAAATGCAAACTGTGAAATCAATACCAATTGTGAACATAAAAACTTAATGACTTCTTTGTTCTTGCTTTTCATTCATAGTTTTGTCAAAACGTGGAACTTTCTTGCTGATTGTGATCCACAGGTCTGCCTGTGGATTCAGGTGATTCTTTGATTTTGTCTTGATTGACAAAAGAGAACTTCATCCAGATTCACATAAGTATGTTGTTGCAAATGGAATGAGGACACTGAGTGCTTTTCTACCAAGTCTTGGGAACATATCCAATGCTGAACACCAAAACTCTTCCAAAGTCTTGCTTTCAAATTGCAATTTAAGAGCTTGATTTGTCTGCAAATCAATAAGATCTTCCTTCAGTTCATCATCTGACATTTTCTCCAAATTGTAGGAATATGGATTCATGATCAAAATATCCATCAAACGATTCTGACAGCATTTCCAAATGACCTACAATTTCACAGTAGGAGTTATGGATCCAGTATCAACAACCATCTCTCAAGTGAAGGAAAATTTCTATCCTTCAACACCAAAGATGTAACTTTTCTTTTGAAGGCACTCAACTTTTCACAAGCCTTCAATAAGTTTATCCCTTTTCCTTGAAGAGAAACACTTCACATTCACGCTCCTCCAGAAAAGCTTTCTTCCAACAGTTCAAAGAAGTGGGTTAAAGCTTGTCCTCGTGACAACCAACAGACTTCTGTGTGGAAAAGCAAATTTTCCAGATCTTCACAAAATAATTTGAACATGCAATGATTCAAAGCACACCCCCTGATCCAGTTGATAGTCTTCACAGAAGTATCAAGGACTTTCTTTAAATTTGGAGGCAATGTTTTTGATGCCAAAGCATGCCGATGAAGAAAAGAGTGAGTAACTTGCAAGTCTGGAATCTGCTTTTTCATCAATGCAGAAAATCCAGTTTTATTTCGAAGCATTGCATTTTCCCCATCAGTGCACACAGAACCAATGACTTTCACCAGCTGCATCACATCCTTTGCAGTTGTGATTTGTTTTCAGATCTTCACAAAACATAAAATCTTCATTCACAGTACCATCATTGACATACCTCACTAATGTGATTAGTTGACTCATCCAACTGAATAGAGATTTTCAGAGGACTAGCTCTGACATCTGAGATGACTTGGTCCAAAATATCACTCAAATCACTGATTCTGTTGTGAATGACATTATTTGATAGGGATACCGTTTCAAATCTTTTTCTTGCTTCTTTGCCCAGGATAATTGTTGCCATTTCCAGTGCACATGAGATTTTTCTGCAATTCTATGGGGCTTCTTGGATTTGCCGAGTTGTAGGAATAGAGATATCAAAACAGGAAAACAAAATATACTTTCCCTCTTTGTTGCACCCCCTGAAATGCCAGCTCGCATCCCCTGGGGGTGCCGGCACCCTGGGTTAGGAACCCCTGTTCTATAGTATGCAGAATATAGTTTTTGTTATGCTGACAATTCTTTTCTAGCAAAAGGATGGTATTATTTACTCTGAAGTTGTTGATACTAAAGTAAATTTCTCTTGATGCTACATGGTTTTAGTGTGCCAGGTATTAATATAATTTTCTTGTTATATTTAAGTACTATCAATCCTAAATATATTTGAGTATCAGGTATCCTGAAAGAATTCAGGTTCAGTCCTTGGGAGGGTCGGTGTGTTTGCAGCAGATACTCATTAAAAATTATCTTTGATGAGTGGGTTGGGAAGAATGTGATGGTTCTTTGACAAACGCATTTGTCTATGTTCTAAAGGGAATTCTCCAAGTTAAAAGTCATAAATTAGTTTCTGTTAAGCCTCTGATGTCCATAGATAAGACACTAAGAAACCATGGCATGCTTAGACTGGCTTTGGGTTCTCTTTTAAAATGTTAACATTTTCTGCTTCTGATTTATGGCAATAAAAGAAACAAACAAATTGCCCGAGTATAATAAATTGACAATGCTGAAACCTTATCCCAGTGAGAGACAGTTGCTGCATTGACAAATTGCCCGCATTTTCATTGGTTCCTTTTGAAATATTATCATTTGGTGCTTAAGTATGGGAGAAAAGAAAAGCAACAATTCTATTTCAGTTAAACAGATTATTTTGTTGTAACTCATTTGATTCACTGATGTGCAGAAGAACTTTGGAATTGGTTTCAAAGTTGGATGCGACTTTGGTTTGAGTCACTACATTTTACTAAATTTAACCCCAGCATTAAAATAAAAATTTACAATATAACAATATAGCAATTTTATTTTAAAAAATGTTTGTAATTTTACCCGACAAATATCAAATGTTGAAGAAGCTTTCTGTGAAGTCATCCATATTTAAGCATTTCACCAGAATACAAAATGGAAAATATTTTGCATTTCAGTATATTACACCTGACCCAGATGTTATTAATTAAAATACATTTTCCATTTATGAAAGAGTTGGAGTTTTGATGTATTGAATCCACATCGCTGATATGCAGTTATACATTATTAGTTTTGCACATTGTGAAATAAACATCTCCATACTTTATGGTTGTACTTCAATCATTATTAGCTAAATAAAACTTGAATACACAGAGCAACAGGGATTGAATTTTCAGCATTCTAATTTCCATGCAACTGCTGCTTTCAAAATGTGATCTCCTAGAAATTCTTCCAAATCAGTTGCATCTATATTGCATCTGTTTGATTCTGTTTTTCCTTGATGGCTACTCATGACAAAATGGTTGCTTACTGCACGTATCACAGCAGAAATTTATCTCCTGTCAGAATGTCTCTTGTCTGTATCATATGATTTGTGTGCATTTACAATGCTTCACTTGTTCTGCCAAACCATAATAGGAAGAAGAGCGTTGAAAATATTGTTGCAAAACATTTATTGTTCATTTTTTTAAACAAACATAGAACGTGGAAAAATCTATTTGTTCTTATTTCTTGACCGATTTGATTTTCTTCTGGTAGAAATTCTATTGTAAATAATGATTGTGTCTTGTTTTGAATGAAGTCAATATGCTATATGTAGGTTTTGTGAGATTTACAAGCATTGCACTAACCAGTAAAAGTGTTTGTTTTGGAGTGAAACATTTCCTTTCTGAGCACGGGTGGTTACAGCTTTGTTCAGTATCTACTACATAAGAAGGAATATATTTAGGTTTTTGATTGTTTTTTTACTCTCTAATCTCTTGACAATCAAAATCCTTTACAAATGCAGGATTCATTCAGTGATTTTTTTCAATGGATAATTATCCTGATCTCCTCCCCACCCTGCAAAGTTTCCACCTATCTATTCAGTTGAATGTGGCATTTAGCCGTAAGTAGTTTTGTTTGTATACTCATTCTCTTGTATAGAACAATAAACTCAGCCCTTATGGGGTGAGTAAAGCAGAACAATTGCGATGAGAGTAATAGTCCAAGAATAGCATCTGTGATATTTGAATTTTTCATTTCTTTTGAAAATGGCTCATTCAGATTTTTCTCAGTAGTCCATTTTTAATGTGTTTCATAATGTTAAGTTATTAATAGAATTGTATTTATTGCATCATTGAATCCGAGTTATTTGTCTGAATTTCAAAGTCATTTGAATTGGTTCAGTTCTAAAAGAGAGAAGCAGTGTTTAGAATCCAAGGAGGTCAAATTCTATTGTGGAAATGGTCATTCTATTGTTTTGCCCTTCACCGGTCGGGAATGTGGGTGTGTTAGCTAGTAGATAGATGAAGCAACCATTAATCACTTTTGTTTCAGCTGATTGTTTTAATTGCATGTTTAGAGAGATTTTACAAAGAAGCAATATTTCACTTGAGCAAATGCAATCCTTCTCTTCACGAACAACATGCAAACAAAACGTAGCCATTTGAAAATCTTTTCTTCATTAGGGTTATTGCAAGTGCAGTCTTAATTCTTAACATTAAGATCAGGTTCTGCCAGGTTTTTAAAAAATGTAATAATTTGGCACTAACTATGGAAATGTAAACCCCCAAAACATCCTGAATGATAACTTGAATACTGATAAATCCAAGTCACATACTGGGATAGATTATTGATTATTTTTTATTTTTTCCCTGAATATGAATTTCCATTTTTTTCTCAATGTTAACATAGTATTAAAAAGAATAAGTGACCTATACCATTCATTTTGTTCTTGTCATCTGTCATCATTCTCTGTGAAATATGACAATATGCTCTTGCTTATTTGCATTTCTTCTTTACAGACACTGGAACTTTTTCCAATATGCAACACCCATGTGCTTGTGGGCATTTGGGGCCATCACCAAATTTTGGTTGAAATTAGAGTAGGCACATCTATCTATCATTCATTTATATATAT
>VCCN01000387.1:28828991-28839918 GCA_006491835.1 Architeuthis dux
CTTTTTTTTTTAATAATTTTCATTATGGTTTTCTACCCCCACCCACCCCAATAGTCTATTGGCGTTTTTCTATTTTCAATGACCATTCCACTATTTTCTTCAGTTCAGTTTTTCCTTTTGCTATATTTGTATCCTTCAGATTCTTTGTTTTTTTCAAGGCTATTATCATCATCTTTGTTGCTGAAGATCACATATTCTCCCCTTGAAGGGGAGACATTGTACTCATCTAAATCAATAGAGATGAGGTTATTAGTCTGTAGTAAAAGCCAAATAATTTTTAGTCTTTCATGCCCGTAGGCAGTATCAATCATTCGATTCATATGTCATTGCTTCAATTAGTATTGTTTCTTCACAGATTTGTTTTCACCTGTCTTCATTCTGTAAATAAATAAAACCCTAAAAACTCAGGGTGAAACATAATATGGAAAGAATGAACCAAAAAGACATTTTTAAAATGAAAGATCAATAGCTAAAATGCAGACTATCTCTTTTGTATAGGAATCTTTCTTATTCATAGGTTGTATAGGTGTGTTTGATCTTTTGATATCATAAAAGCAAATGGTAAATAGGCCCCAATTTTGACATTTTCTTTCTTTCAGAAAAATTCAGATGTTCATCTTTGGTTGTCTCTTTCTGTTCGAAGTGACCCCAGAAAAAGTTGGCATCATAAATAAAAATAGATTTACAGTATGAGGTCAGGTAAAAAAAAATTCAAACCTATGCTTTTCATTATCAAAATTTGATATCCTTACTATTTTTCCCATTTTCATTTTTTCCTCTACCCATTATTACAATTAGGTTTAGTATTTTGTTTGATTTTCTTTGCTTTTTCTTTCTTTCTTTGGTTCTTCCAAGATGTTGAAGTGATATCCGTCAGTATTGATTTTTAACAAAAGATCAATATTTCCAGAAGTATTGATTTTAACCTGACAAAGAACTATATTTCCAGAAGTCTTGATTTTAACTTTACAAAGATCTACATTTCCAGAAGTATTGATTTTAACCTTACAAAGATCTATATTTCCAGAAGTATTGATTTTAACCTAACAAAGATCTATATTTCCAGAAGTAGATGTGACATGAGACATTAATAATTCATTCCTTTTCTTTTTCCAGATCGTCTTTACACATTTTTTGCTTTCACAACTTTTTGATACATATGTTTTTGAATTTTCCTCAACTTACAGGTTTGATCTGCCTTATTGCTTACTCTTTTGTCTATTTTTCTTTTTAATCAACAATAAAGAGTAAAGAACAAAATACAAGAATGGTTACAGACTTGTCAAAATATTGTGGAAGCGTAGACGAAATGATTTCCTGAAACTGTCTCAATTTTTTTTTGCAAGAAGCAGAAAGTCAGCTTAAAACAATGAAATGCACCAAAAAGCAAAAGTTTAAATAAAAATGTGCAACCCACTCCCCACCTCCCAGATAAATTGTCTTTCTACTTGCTGCAAGTGTTGGTGCCATCACTTGTGTTGGCTGGGATCATTCTGTCACCTGCTTATAAGAATCACTAGTTTCTTGTGACATTTGCTGACATGTCGAAAGAAGGAAACAACATTGGCCAACTTTTCAATATCATTTTCCAGGTTTCATTTTTTTGTTAGAAAAACTATTAAAAAAGAAGGAAATATCAATCCTTAAATCCATTTACAATGTAAAAAATAGGGTATAATGGCAATGGTATAATAGGGTATAATGGCAATGTTCTATAAATGTTGTCATTTTGTTAAAGATGAATGAAAATCATAATGAAACCAAATAGTAATGATATAAAGATGGCATTCTCTGCAAGAAAAATAAACGGGTAAATTTGTTCTTTAAAACTCATGGAAATAGGAATGAAGAGACTAGATTTTATACAGGGTAGGTGAAAAGAAAATCCCCATTGTAAATTTCTTTTTTAATTCCTTGGTTAATCCCAATGAAAAAATTCACGGATATACAAAAGTTAAATATAATTTTTAATAAGGAGTTAATTCTCTCCCACCCTGTATTCTGATCCGATCTGCATCGTCTTATTTTTCTGAATATATTTCAATGTTCTGTGAACCATTTATGAAATTGAATTAAGATTTCAGATCAATATTCTAAATATGTTTCTTTATTTTTTAATAGCTAAAAACAAAAAAGTTGCATCAGTTTTGTATTAGAAATGTTCTTTCTCCAAAGAAACACTGCTTTTCCTTGTGTTATTTGCGCTCTCTTCTTCCTTCCTGTTGATCCTGGTCACCCATCTATCCCACCCCGTGTGGGTAAAAAAGTCAAATCCCTCTCCTGGGTCTCTTCTCTATATCCAGACCGCTCCCCCACCCCAACAAAGTTCATAAAAATTGGTAAGCCGATGAGAAGACCTAAGCTGACTTTATCACAAAGTTTTATTCTTTTTTACGACCTTGCTCTTTGAGTGGTGCCTTGCATTGGTTGTATGTAGATCTTGGTATGACTGCTACAAAGTAAAGTTTTGAAAAATGGTGAAATCTTAGTTTGAAAAAATTCTTTTTTTATAAAAAAAAAATTACAAAAATAAAACTCTTTCATTCTAATCCTTTTTCTTGCTGTTTTTCTTCTAGTTGTTAATTTGGTACACATACAACAGTGGGGTCCAAATATTTAAGACAAAAAGGTTATTTCCCTTGAATAGACAGTCTTAGACGAAAATAATCCCTTATTTAAAAATTGTTTTCGATCTATGTAATATTTTAAAAAAATAATACAGTTTTTATTTTATTTTAATTTGCGCAATCAAAAACAATTTTTAAATAAGGATTATTTTCGCCATTGTCCGTGGGAAATAACTTTGTCTTAAATCTTTGGACTCCACTGTTGTATGTGTACTGTTAATTTTAGTAGACCCCACTTTTAACGCCCAAAGATCTGTTAATACACTGGGTTCATAATTACCCACAGTGAATGCGTTGCTTTTTATATCTCTCAAAATTTTATGTTTCACTCCCCATCGATCCGTAAGTGGTTCATTGTATTTATGTAACCATGGTGTGTGTGTGTGTGTGTGTGAGATACTTTCATTATCTTGAGTGATAAATATCTCTATAGAAAAGTTTGAAAAGCTCTGCTCTAAGGTGATGGAAAACTTGTTTGTGTCATTCAATGAAAATAAAGCCTAAAGTCAGACTTTCAACAATGTTTGGAATATACTTACCACAAAGAACATTGCAGGCAGTAACAATTATAAATAATGGTGTTGAGCAGAGAATAACGGCAAAAAATATATTTTCAAAAGAAATATTCTTTTCAGAGCTAAAGAAACCAGTCATTGACAAGCATGCTTCAGATTTTACCAGCCAGTTGTAACAAGAAAATAATGTATTTGTTTTAAGAAAATCTAACAAAGATTTATTCGATTACCTTTAAGAAAGGGAGAATTCCACATGGACTATCAGAAACTATTGTAATGAAGTTTTAAACCATGGCACACACACACACATTAATTATATTATGTTATGTGGATGTAAGGGAATCCGACAGAATGGTAGATGTAATTTGACAATGTGGAAATGAAAGATTGAGAAAAGTGTGTTACGTCGGAAACATTTATTATCATGAAGATAAGCCAGCGGCATCATCTGAAGTTTGAACACTGCAGAAAAGTGCAACCATCCATGTGGGGATAGTCGAATCGTATCACACTTTTCTCAATCTTTCATTTCCACGTCATATATATATATATGTATGCGCAGCTGCACTTCACTGCTCAAGCTGGAGTGTTATCCTGCACAGAGGCTCTGCCTGCTGTGGAATATCCTTCACAAAAATCTTTGTTTGCAAAGCCAAGCCATATATAAAAAACGAGAATAGCACAGAGATCCATGGAAAGAGCAATGCTAGGGATAACTCTAAAAGATCAACATGGATCAGAGAGAAGACCAGAGTGAAAGATATTATACAAATAATTAAGCAGCAAAAATGGAGACGGGCTGGTCACCTAGCAAGAATAAATGACAATAAATGGGTGGGGGAAAGACTAACAGATTGGTGTCCATGGGACAGTAAACGCAGTAGGAAAATACCAGATGGAAGGATGAGATAGAAAAGTTTGCCGGTAAGACATGGCAGAGGTTAGCACAAGATAGGTCATCATGGAAGGAAATGGGAAAGGCCTTTGTCCAGCAGTGGACTTATAACTGCAGATGACGATATATATTATATATACACACACACACTTGTGCTGTTCTTTTTGAAGCAGAATGCCTGGATAGGATTGATCTGTGTCTCAGGAATATGTATTATCGCTTTCTGTTGTTCTCAAAATGGGATATCTTTGTGACTTACTCAAGCTTTGAACTCTCTTTTAGCCTATTGCATAACATTTGATATGACACTCGAGCGATACTTGAGTCTTTGATGCTTTGAGTCGTGATTCCAATTATATGATTCTTACTTTTAGCTATTAGTTTTCCGAAAGGATAGAAGAAATATATCCACAGCAACATAAAAGAAATTATTACTGTTCGATCATTTGAAGGACCATTAGGTGTCCCATGTATCGATAAGATGAGCCTTATGAATTCAGTTCAAAATTACTGTTTTTGGTTACTTATAAAAGCCCTCACAGAACTTGCTACTCGACCTATAATCTGCATATCTTTCGCTCTCCCAAAAGATGTATCAAAATCCAGAGATCTACTTTATTTGTGGTAATGCAAAATGTACTGTTTGATAAAAAAGAATTGGGATGTTGAAAATGGCCAAAACAGCCGTAATATGTACATCAGAAGGCATACATCAATCCAATACACATACAAAAAAGATTTTGTTAATTTTAAAGTTTTAGAATTTTAATATTTCATAACGTCTAGAACACTGAAATTGAAAATATTTTTCATTTTCATGGTTTATTATTTGATAAAAAGATACATAAAGATCACTAATTTAGATTCCTGCTGTAAAAGTGATGATTAAGAAGATAGTCTTGCAACCATTCGCTCTTGTAGTGAGTTCTATCCTCGTTGGGTGCTCTGTATTTGTGGCCTTGTGCCAGACCAAGCTAAGTTTAGTGAATGCCTTTAATAACCACTATGTCTCCAGCACAGCCCTCTTTCCTAAACTGATATCTTATTCCATCGACTGAGCGTTCTGTCATAAATTATAACTTTGCATAAAAAGGGGCACCAAAAGTCCCTGTAAGTTCCTCAGAATTCATGAACGGATGAATTTTTACGTTAAAAGAAGGTTTGCATTGTTTCTTTTTCTATTTCAGCATTTGTGTTGTTGTTGTTTTTTTACCATAAAGAGGTGTCAAATGCACTGGGACATCAGTATCCCATTACAATTCAACACCTTTGAAATGATTGAGGGAAAGAAAGGTCCTGTTCAAACACTTTCCAATATCTTTTGCATTTTTGTCAAACTCCAGTACAAAGTCTGGAGTTGACTTTGTTTTCCTACGGTTACAAGAACAATAAGAACAATCCTCACCAAAATTAGGGGAGTAAACTGATGTAAAATTCACATTCCCCTACCATGATTTGAATTCATGACCAACTGATTGTCAGGAGGCTGTCTTACTGACTGGGCTAAATTGACATGTCTTCGATATTAACGAAAATTTTTAATACATCTACGCACAGGCTTACTTCATTCTAATAAACAAACACATTTATACAAAAAATATATTTTTATATACACAATACAAAAGTTGCAGTGATCATTTTCAGTTGGAATAGAATTTAGAGTGGAGTTTGAACCTGCAGCAGCCAGGCTTGTGTTCAACACTTTGCACTTTTTGTGCGAAAATAACTTGAAATAAAATTTGCATAGTTTAAAGCGTATCGACTTGTAACTAAAATATTCCAAACAACTTTTTAAAATAAGATATTTATTAAGTTTGGCATAGGGACACAATAGTAGGGCATAGGGTAATAGTCTGTGAGACTCATTTACCAATCATTGTAAACCTTTCAGTACTTAACCCCCCCCCCCCTCATCGTCTGTTGCGGCCTGTCTCACTGTTGGCTATTGGCGGTTGCTATCTTTCTAGGACCCACACGATCGTTGGAGTAAAGATAGTTTACACGTGCCACTATGTCTCGTGACGTCTTAGGATTTTAAGATAATATTTAATTTTTTGTTGCTGCCGGGGATTTTAGCTGTCGATTCAGAATGTTGTACCGTAGAATATTAGAAGTAGCTTTGCGATGAGTTGTTCTTATTAGCGTAAAGAGAAATCTTGGAAGAAATCCTGACATTTGTAAAGAAATACTTTTATCGCTCAATTGCAGCGAGGTATTCAGCTGAACAATCGATGGAGAAATGACATTTTACTGACGAATCTTGCCAGGTGGGTGTGGCTGTGCTGGGGATGTTTTATAGATAGGCGTTATGTTGTAAACAGGATGCGCGTCTCCTCTGAAGACCAGAAATGATTCTGAGTTCACGCAAGGAAGCCGTGGACCAAATAACGTTACGTCAAATATCGTTCTCGTCCTAATCCCATCTGAGAATTGTTTTGACTTTCAACCAAGTGTGGACAACTTGAAAATGCTTATTTAACCTCTCCTCACTTCTAGCAGAAGTACTTTCTCCCGAATTGTTTTTTTTTTCTTTCTGATCTCAGCCGAACCTTGTAAAAACAGTTTTCTTAGAGAACACAGATTGCTCGTGTTTCAGTTCAGAGTCATCCATCAACTTGACAGGATCCCCAAAAAGAGGTTCCTATAGTTTGTCATGCTGAATCCTATTGAATCATACCGATTAACTCTGGGTTTAAATCCCAGTGGTGCACTGATTAATTTATTCTTTAAACTTCAGCTCTTTACTATTGTGTGCTGTATTGAGCCTATTGTGTTACACCACCACCTTACGAAAGGCCAGTCTGGAATAGGCTTGTATGTCTGGGCTGGTGCCTATGTGTCAGCGTATGCTGATGATGTCCCCCCTCTCTTCACTTTGTAATAAGGACATCGGGGTGGTGGGGAATGCGCATGAACGGTACAAACCGGCCCCAGAAGTAGGTGGTGCTTCATCACAGATCTATCTGCATTCCTGGAATGTGGTTTGAACCCGATTTTCCATTGGAGAAGAACTGGTTGGAGTTTCAGGCAATGGTCAATTCACGTCAAGAACCGGCGAGAATACCCCCCCCCCCAATCTCAGAAATGACCAGCGACTCAGCATCGGAATGATTGCAGAAATGGTCTGGGCGTTCAAAACGTTCATATTCTGCGACATTAACAAAAAATCGTTTGTACCACTCGAACATACGTGTACGTGACCTGCATTCTTATAAACTTTAGTTATCATACGAAAAGATTCGGTAGTTTTGTTCAAACGATGCGTAACTGAAGACGTGAGCGGGTTGAAACTTTCAGGGGTTTATGCTTTCCCATTGATCAATGTATGCCACGTGGTTTGTGCATGCGCACTGTGGTTTGACTTACATAAGCCCATCGCGTTATTTAATAGCCACACCTCGTGTATATAAATGGTGATCCAGAGTAAGGAGACTAATAACAAAAAAAGCCGTAATTCCTTTTATAAAAACCCATATATCATTCGAAAGAGGAAAGTTACAAGTGTTGATCAAACATTCATTTTTGTTAGAAATAACTCCTTTTAAATGAACCGTATGGCAATTTTAGGTCAATCGTTTCTAGCCAAGTTGATCTCAAGGTTTGGAGACGTTAAATGACCCGCAAAGTCTCCAGACCTTTCTCTCCTTGATTTTTATGTGTGTGGATATCTGAAGAGTAAGGTCTACAGAAATGACCCAACAACCTTGCAAGAATTGAAGGCCACCATCACTAATGAGATACAGGCAATGGCAGCACACACTCTTATTAAAGTGTTGCAGAATTTACACGCGAGAACGATGGAATCCCTGGAAACTAATGGTGGCCATTTAAAAAGAATTATCTTTAAAAAATAAATATTTGATCAAAACTTGTAACTATCCCCTTTCGAATGATAAATGGATTTTTATGAAAAGAATTAGATTTTAAGAGTTATATGGCTTTGTTTTATTGGTCCTATTATCCTGGATCACCCAGTGTGCATATATACAGTGCACCACAAAACTTTAAACTCAAATAAAAGTTGGATAAATTCATTATTATCTGGAATAATCCATTACGGTTTTAGATTTTGGGGGTTGGTAATTTAAAAAGCAGTGTCCAACAGTAAAAGGTTGAGCAGTGCTAGTATTACTGACATGACTCACGATTACCAAAGGGAACCTTTTCAAAGCTTGCTATTTCAGATGGTGGGCTCATGATTTGGGCTGCTGTGGGATATGGTGGGAAGATGGCTCTCCAGTTTGTTGACAGGCGTCGGCGGGATACACAGATGCTAAGAAGGGCAAATTTAGTAGCTGAAGGTGTTTGGATTGGCGGTCCACAGTTCACGTTTCAGCATGATACTGGTCCTATTCATGCTGCAAGAGTAACGCAACGATTTCTCCAAGAGCAAGATGTAAACGTTTTGGTCTGGCCGGCAAACAGCCCCGATCTCAATATCATTGAAAATGTATGGGGATGGTTGGCTAAGGAAGGTTTTTGAAAGTGGTATGCAATGTAATCCTGTGTGGAGCTCAAAACTGCCATCTTCGCAGCTTGGAATTAAGTACCTGATGAATTCCTTCGTCGTTTGGTTCAAAGTCTGCCAAATTGGATTTTCAATAAAACTGGTTCAACACAGTTAACAATAGAGTTTCTTTACAAAAATTCAATAAAACCGTAAAATTAGCCACGAGTTTAAAAATTTGCAGAACTTTTCAATTAACTAATTGATATCTCTGATTTCATGGCTAAGTTTAACCCTTTTTCAAAACAATTTTGTTATGGTAAGTTATATGTATAACTACGGCCAAATGCACCTATAATTTATTCAAAGATTAGAATAATAAATGAATTGGTATTTTTATGCCTGAGATTTTGAAATTTTCACCTGAGTTTAAAGTTTTGTGGCTCATTATATATATATATATATATATAAAATTAGGGAGAGAGTTTGAGTGACAGTCTTTCAGCTAATCAGGATGGTAATGTACCTCTTACATGATATATTGTTTATTTTTTTCTTGCAACTTTGCGATGAGGATTAAACCTCGATTAAAATCGAAGAGAATTATTTGTGGTGCATATTACACACCAGTAAATAAACCTTTAAAACATTCGAAAAATGTGCATTTTTAGATCTCTTTGTCCCTGCATGATGCGTCAAGGGGAGACAACTTCATATTTTATTTCTAAATAATGGTGTTAATAAATTACTCTGAAGATGACGCTTCCCATATAATGGGATTCATCATAGATTTATCAAGCATTCTACGTATGTGTATGTGAATCCGTTTCTCTCGACCAACCACCCAGACGCACACTAAAAGAAGAAAGAAAAAAGGCTTCTAGTGTGATCAAGTCACTGGCGAGCGAAAGTGTCGTTGCATCAGCAGTCACAAGTCGATCAAATATTGCCATTGAGGATTTACGGCACAAACACTGACGTCGCACTTCAAAGGGAGGTTTTATTTTTACCATCTTTTTAATCTCAGCAATATATTCCCAGCACAAAAGGAGTCTGAACTCTCAGCAGACATTTAGAGAAGCGAAAGCAATTATTTTACATCCTAATACCGCTTAGCAGAGTGTTTGTAAAAGACATTTAAAGTCAGTCATTTTCCGTTTTTACTTTGTACATTTACTTTGTAATGTTCGCTTATATTGATCAATTTAGAGGAAGGAGTTTTGAATCAGCGTTTCTATAATTGAACAGAACGCTTATCAGCCGCGTTTAATTTACATCGACAGGAACGAATAGTAAATACTGTCCACGTCACGACAGATGTATTCTTAGTATTTTTCTTCTTATTATTATTTCTATCTCCACGAAAATCTGGTAATCATCAATGGGGGGACACGTAACATCAAGTCTCCTAAGTATTTTCATCCATTTCAACTGTTCTGTGGTCTCTACTGCCTTCCCAGGGTCTCTAACTGTTTCCAGCCTCTTTGCAATATTCTTTAATACTTTTCCTTGTGCTCCAATGTTATAGCCTGACTCGCTCTCATATTCCACAACTTCCGTTGTTCTCGAGCAAATTTGTCTATTTAAAAATGAAATTCTTTCAGTTTAACCATCTGGTTTGCCAAAACGGTTATGTGCTCTGTTTTCCTAATTTACATCTAGGTCTGGTTTTCTCGTCTGGATAGGGGGGATGTCTGCATTTCAAGGATTTTACTTTTTCTGTTCTCAAGAACAGATTTTGATTTTTGCTAATACCATTTACTTGTATGATTGAACCTAAATCATTTACAAAATGTATAATTGTTCCCACCCACTTATGTCTGCTTTTGCTTTTTCTTTGGATTAGTTTGCTAGTTTAATAATAAAAGATAATAATAATTGTTAGAGTAGTTATTAACATTTTTAATAAAATTTCCTCAACACTCACCTTTACTTTGTGAATTTAAAAATATAACAAATAGCGATAAGAATAGAAAAGCGGAGTGGTTGTCGAATCTGAAAATGAACTGCGTGGATTAGAAGATTGATATAAAGATGAAGTTATATACTTTATGAGGACTTCAGCGTAAAACCGAGAACTGGTAGACACCCAAATCCCTGCATTCTGGTTTTAAATAGTTACATCACTGCATGAAAGACTAGCTCAGTATATAAATGGAAACAAGGACCCCCAGAATGTTAGACGACCCTGATACAAAAAGATATTTGAAAATAAGCAAAAAAAATGAATTATAGGCCTATAACGTGCATGCTTTTAGTTTGGAAATTCTATCAACTTGCCGATCAGCTACCCATTAAAAAGCTACTCGGCGAGCAAAAAGAGTTCAAAAGGATTACAAATAGGCACAAAATACCAATGACATGGATTGACTACCAAAAGCTTGTGATTCCCTAATCAGGATTTTTGAATCTTCAAATATCTTCAAAATTGCAGAACATCTGA
>VCCN01000387.1:28841420-28856891 GCA_006491835.1 Architeuthis dux
AGCACAAACTCTGTGTTTCTTGACTATGATTGCATTCTTTCCCAAATGTGTCTTGGTCTAGTTTAAGGCTATTTAACTAAGTAGTTTGGCAAGTTTTGCAAATAGCAATGCTAGTTAGTCTTTTCAATCTCCTTGGTCGATTCTGAACAAGATTTTAGCAGGATAGAAAAAAATACTTGGTTTAATTCATTTAACAATTTAATTCTATTAAAACATTTTCCAGATTTTAGCATTCAGAACCACAAAACATGACTAAAATGCATGCCTTGTGCTGATTGCAATAAGATTTGGTTCTTCTTTCGTAAAATCCCTGTTTTTCACTCTGAAATCCAAGCCATACAAGTAAAGTTTCTGTTTTCTTCAAATGCTTATAGACAGTACTGTATATGCGCATATACGTATGAATGTATATTCATACGTATATGCAGCTGTATGCGCCGAATAATACATTTTTCTTAAATAAATAATTATCCAAATGTCCAATATGCTGATATTATGGAAGGACGGCCGTACAGAAAAGGGTCGTGTTGTAGAGCTGGGGGATCAAGATTAGCTCCGGTACCTTTTGGCAAATGTGCATCTTATGGTGTACGTATGTGTGGTCGAGTACACGCATAAACACACACACACACATATCAGTAAAACATATGCTCGCAATCAAGTTCCAGTGTGTGCAGATTTATGACTTACCCACAGGAACCAACTTGTATTAACTTTAGTGCTCTTTCCAATTATTGCTATCAAGATACACGCATCATTTGGTTTGTGAAAGAATAGAACACTGACGACGAATAATAGTAATAACAAACAAACATAAGCAAATAAATTAAACATAGACAAACTGAGAGACGAAATTACAGCATTGATTTAGTGAAAAACTTTGTCTCTATGGATTCTGTTTGACAGTTATTCTGTTCGATCGGTCGTCGTCTTCAGTTCACAGACAATAATTCCAATGTTTGACTTTCTTGTGCATTTCTTCTTCGTCCTTTTCTACCTTCGATGCCCGATGACTGTAGCCCGAATGATAAAACTGACGCAGTTATCTGCCCTTGGGAATGGCGACCCACAATCACCTCAACATTCCTTTTGGCTTTTTCCTTTCGTTAATGTCATTTCTATTAAGAATTGTCTGTCCTGCTCTTATTCTCTTCATGCATGCCCCCCCCTCTCTGTTAAAGCTTCCTATTCTTTATTGTTTAACTGGCTTTTGTATCACGGTTTCCTCCGTCTATCAACTTCTTTCTTTACGTCTATCTATCTATCTATCTATCTATCTATCTATCTATCTATCTATCCTAAGCTTATCTTCCTTCGGCACAAGGTCAAATCTCTCATGTGCGGATGGTCTGCCTGTGTTGAAAATTAGCATTCGAAATCCTAGCTTTTAGCCGGGTTCGAACATCGATCACGGTCACTGTTGGGAAATACGTGTCTCCACCCTCCATCAAGTAGACCCACTGTATCTCTGTATACTGGTCTCGCCTCACTTTTCTTCTTCTCACGATGTCGTTGACGGAATGGTTCTCTCAATAAACCTTCTTTGCACAATTCTGTGTGTTTATGGGACGTATGAAACGAAGAACGAAATTGTCGGTTCGTTCCCTCCTCAATGGAACTCGCTAACGCTTAGGGTTAGGGTTAGACTATTTTTTGTCACGGATCTAAAATAGTATAATACAAATAGGTCAAGTGTTTCCTCATTTAAATCACCCAGAAGATCACTAAAAAGTCATAACCGCTGATAACTGTCATTTCAATTAGTACTCAGTAACTTGTATCCAGCTTTACAAAGATTCGGAGATATACTTAGTATCAGTGAAATGTTTATTGTATATTTTGCAAGATCCTCAGAAATGAGCATACGACCTGTGGTGGAGGAATAATCATAGTTGGGGTGTCAGTGGATATATTGAGTAGTATTTTTATTCTTTTTTTTCTTTTTGTTATGTTTTAGTATATTCAGTGTTTCAACGATCTTTGGACAATGATATGTGACTAATGTGATAGTTTATCGACTCTTCTCTAGACACCTTTATGTTGCGTGATGCGGTAGGGAGGTGGCTGTGTAAGTGTTACCAAAGCTAGCTACCGAAAACACTATGACCACAGCTGATTGTTGATAAAAGTTGTCTGGGTAGCAACGGATCCGCTCATTGCTCTATATGGTTCTACACAAACATAAACATGATACATTATTTTTTTTTATTAAATTTGAGTAGTTTTTACCGCCATCTCAATTTTTAGTTATTTCAATTTGGGTCATCGTTTCTATGGCAACGAATAACAGCGCGATGGTCTGCATTGAAAGTTGTATAAAAACAACTAAAAATTAAGGTGGAGATAAAAACTAGTCAAATTTAATAAAAAAAATGTGTTATAATTACTTCATCCAATAATAATAATAATAATAATAATAATAATAATAATAAACAGGATACTTATAATAACGACGTCAGTGTCTCCCTGGCATCATCTTATCAAAGTAGTGGAACAAAACTCAGAAAATAAAGAAGAAATTCACCAATCTCCCGTTGTTTGATTGATTAGTGCTTATTTACCTCACACTGCTTAGCAGAAAGCCGGCCAATTTGTAATTAATGATTCTCACGTACTAATTACGTTTTCGTGATTAAACTTCTTAGCAATGACGTAGAAATCAATCTTTCTTTTCAACGCCTGCGCCCCCTTGTGGAATGGCGTGACATGAAAAATTCTATTGGATGTCACACATGTTGGTGGCTTGTTTTGTTTTGTTTTGTTTTAACTTCTTTTATCGTCTGCCACCGTTCGTCCTTTGCATTCCGTTTTCTGGGATATTTTTAATTTGGAGTTATTGTTCCACCACAGAGAAACCGATGTATTCGTTGCAGTTGGAGTTGTTTATCAGTCTGTCCGTTGATCTTCTCACATTATTAGATCGAATCTGCTGTATGACATGGCATAAAACTGTCGGAGATATGTAAAAGTAGGTAGAATATCGAATTAAATATTGAACTAAACTAAATCAGAATTAAATATTTTTAATGTGATAATCTGAATTTGATGAGTCATTATTATAATTGGTATAAACAGGCCGATGAACAAAGATTTCGAATGCTGATTCAATTTTTTGAGATTGCTGCAACACAATCTTCCTACTCTCTACTTTATCTGCTCATATGACGGACGAAGCTGAGCTTAGTATAAATATAAACAGTAACACATTGGCGAGCTCTCTAAATACGTTCCTAAAAAATGCAACGCTAAACGAAACATCGCTATTCGGGGTCATTATAACATAGCATAAATAGAAATTGTGCAAGCCATCATTTAAAAATATATGATGTTGTTGTTGAGCTTCAACAAGATGGAATAGATTAGTGCAGTGTATCTCATCTGATAGTTGCAGAGCTAAGTGTCGATATACATGATACATTATTGCGCATGTGTTTATTCTCATACTCAAACACATGGCACATTAACCAAAGTGTACAGTCTACAGTTATCTCGAAGACTGCCCATGATGCTGTCTTTTATCATTATTTATTTCGTAAGTTTTACTAAATGTATTACGATAAATATTGGAAAAAGAGCGCAAACCGAATCAGTACTAAACCGGTAGCGCTAAGCGGGGTTATATTGTAAAACATAGATAATGGGATAATCAAGAAATAATAAACATTTAAATAAGATGATTAGTTTTTAATAAACCGTATGGATTTTATTATTTTAAGATAAAATAGAATTTCAAATTAAAAGATACTAGCTTAAAACCCACCCTAAGCCTAAATGGAGCCTTTATCCCTAATAAGAGATCAACACTGTATTATGGGTACTTTAATTCCATACCCTTGGCTACAATGCACAATTTCGGCTTCTTAGAGGTCACATACAGATAAACGGAATCAGACTTTTACTATTATATAAATAAATATATCAAACTCAGATCGTTATTATCGGAGATTGTGCGAATGCAGACCCCACATTATTATTATTATTATTATTATTATTATTATTATTATTATTTCTTTTGGGTATTTTCAAAGACTAATATGTGAAAAACATTCTCCGGGGTCCCATTAGTAACCACGGAAAATGTGTTGGCCATAGCTCTAGCCGTCCTTGAGTTATGCTAACACAGACGAACGGACAGACATTTGGTGAATTAAAGTAATAATACAATTTTAGGTAATCGTAGACGCAGCCGGACACAAAATAAGTGTCCAATTTAGCATGATACTTACATTGTAAATCCCCCCCTTACCATTAGAAAGTTAATGTTCGAATTTTCAACAACTAACGTGCTAAAATCTGAAGAATGATTAAGAAATCATTCTTCAGATTTGTGGAATCGTTAGTTCACAACATGTGTTATTGTACGAATGAAATTGTTTTGGATTTTTGTATAATCATCAAGTGATTTTATGTGATAACTTGGTATCATCCGTTCCATGTGCTGTCAAAGATTGTGTATATTTTGAGACCAAAATTGGGCAAATTTGGTACTGAACAAAGCTATTTACGGAAGATAACAATCCCTTACATACGAATTATATGATACAACATAAATATACATGAACAATAGATGCAAAAATATGTATTTTAATCCATCTTTCCTGCAATGGGTTTTGAGTTATTTGATTATTTTGGTACTGAAGCTATTTATTTTGGTCACAAGACAGATACAAATTTGGTCTTGTGTGGCAAAAAAGACATCTGGCAATCCTGGTTGGCAATCAGTTGCCGGCCTATTTCGGGGCTCTTATGTCTGTAACTGTGGGGCGCCCAACGAAGATCAAACTAACTTTATAGTAATGTACTGATTGACCCTTTCGCTAAGCGTTACCCACCTCCAGCAAACGCCAATGAGACAATAACAATGGGGAGAAAATTTCACTTCGTTTTTTCCTCCTCCCTCATTGAACTCATTCTTTCCTCTTTCTCGTTTCGACGGCAAAAATGTTGACCGCAACTTTTGTTAAAGTTTTAAATAGTAAATATTTCATTCTCTCTTAAATTAGTTTGAATATCCAAAAATTGAACGATTTTTTTTACGAAAATCAACGTAGGTAGACATTGGCAAAAGAATCAAAAGTCGGAAAAAAACACAGAAAATAATAATTTCTTTCGAAGCGAAAAATCTATTAATTTATTGAGAATTTAAAAAAAAAAACAAACTTGGATTGATTTTTCTCTTGGATATTTCAATAAAAACTTTGTAAAAAACCCCGTCTGCAATCAATCAAACACTGAACGCTGATAGTTACACATGAAAAGGGTGAGTTCATTCTGTTTTATATTGTCTACAAATGAAAACAATTGTATAGAAAATGAAATCAAAACATGAAAAATACTTGGTTATTGTGGCTCAGAATTGTTCCGCTTGATTTGATCTTGAGACTTGAGCACAACTACCAATCAGGCCCCGATGGTGGCTAAGTTTTGAATGACTTGTTTTGTTCTCAGCCACATTACAGATTGCAAAGAAGGGGTGTGTCGAGATCCCATGAATGTAATATAATATTTTGAAAAATATCAAATGTTACTCAAAGTCATTGCTCAGAAGGAACACATTTAGTGTGGATGGATTTCAAGATAGGCACGCCATTCTATATAACAAAGTAGACAGCAGTAAAAGAAAATGTATTAAGCTTAAATAGGTCCAGTCCAATCTCCAAAGTAAGATATGTTTGTCTGTACCTTAAAAATCAGCTCATGTGTGTGTATATATTAGCTAAACCTATCCTAGTCTGGCACAGAGCCTCAATAGTTGAGCCCCCCAATGAGGATCAAACTCAGTACATTAACAAATGGTCTACGACAGGCGCTCTTTTTATGTACTGTATGCTTGTTTACGTTACTTTTTACACGAAGCGAAGCGACATTCATGTTTTCTTTAGTAGAAGACTGTAGTCGTTGTGGAGTGTGACAGGTTAAATAATTGGTGATTGGATCGAACCCGGTCTCATCGGTTTCAGAACAGTTCGTATTGCTTGATTAGTTGAAGCAAACGATAATTTATTTGTGTGCAGCGTAGAGTTTTTATTATTATTATTATAGGAATAGTAGTAATAGTCACCCCCTCTCTCTCTCTCACACACACTCTCTCTCTCTCTTTCTCTCTCTCTCTCTTTCTCTCTCTCTCTGGATCTGTTTATAGAATCCGTTAATAAGATGTCTCCTCCATCTTTCTTTTCTTTTTTGATTCTGTTTCTCGTATGTTAATCAGAAGATCAGGTCTTTTAATTCCATTGAGACATTTCACTGAAAAGACAATCAGATGATTTTTTATTAGGTTAGACACTCGACACTTTTTTCCTGTATTTCTTGCCCGCTTTTTGTCGTTCTTTTTTCCTTCCTTTCCTATCTTTCTTGTTTCTTTCTTCTTTTCTTTTTCCTTTAAGTTTTCTTTATTTCTCCTTGCCCTGTCTTTTTTCTTCTCCATATTTGTTTCTCTCTTTTATTCTTTCTTTTACTAAGGAAGCTGAGGGAGTCATTTCATTCCTATCCTTCTTCATCTTGATCCACCACCCACCGTCTTGTGCACAGTCGCGTGAGAAAAAAAAATCAAATCGGTGTCCTACATCAACCCTTTATATATCCAAAGGCGAAAAAAATAATGCAATGTGATAAAACAATATTTTTGTTGATTTTAAACAAAAGATATTGGGAAAAAAAAACGTATTTCGGATTGTATTGCAAAGTGTCATGGCCGGTGTTTGCCTTTGCATTTAAGGTTTGAAAGTGATTTCGTCGCAAGTCCCCGGATGCGGTTGCCGCGAAATCGCGTTTTCCTCTCGTAATGAAACGAGTATTTCGACTTGATAACTTCTTCTTCTTCTTCTTCTTCTTCTTCTTCTTCTTCTTCTTCTTCTTCTTCTTCTTCTTCTTCTTCTTCTTCTTCTTCTTCTTCTTCTTCTTCTTCTCCTCCTGTAATTTGAGATTCATAGGAATTTGACAGGCAAACAGTGTTTATGCATAGATTTCTTCTTAAGCTTCTTCAAATATCCTTTCCTTCTTTACTTCATTCATCCTTTCTTTCTTTTAGTTTTCGTTCATTATCTTGCATTAAATCTTTTTTCTCCGGATATTAGAAGCCGTCAACCAAAACTGTCACCAAAATTGTCAACATAGTTTTCTTCGGTTTTCAAGTGAGTCTGTCTGGCAGGCTATCTATCAATGTGTTGCGCGCACAGGCCGGACCAATGGAGCTAGACAGCTGAAGATGTAAAAATATACTCCTTATTGTATGTAGAACCCCCCCCCCAAATGTCTTTAGTGGGGTGTTCAATTTACAATGTAAGTTTATGCTAAATTGATCTCTTATTTTGTGTCCGTCAGCATTCACGTTTGTTTTTTGAAAATTCAGACTTTTCTTTAGAGATCACTGCCCAACGAAAGGCGAGGGAAGTAAATTATTCATTGATCACTCCTTTTTCTAATTTTTTATTTGATCACCCCTAACACGGCACGCGTCCGAAATACAATGGTAACGTGACGGTTTCTATTGAGTTACTAACCAGACTTGTTTTTCTTTCTGTCTTTGTTTCTTTCTTTTGTTTTATTAGCTTCATTTTTGTTTTTATCGATAACCCCCCCCCCTCTTATTCGTCTCATTATTCCCTTTTTTGCAGCTCTTCTTTTAAGATGTAAAACTGTTTGCTCTTCTTTCGTTGCCATCTTTTAACTCCTCTGTGTCGCTTCGTTTCTTCCAAATATCATTTCGCATATATTTCCATTGTCACATGATTCCATTCCACAATTCTGACCATGTAATTTCATTAATTACCTCCGATGCTCAGTTCACGCGACGCTCGAAGATTGAGTTTTATTTCGCTTCGTTTTTTCTTGCCATTCCCATCACCTTTTTCGTGTTCTCTTCATTTTTATGACACTCCTTCCTTTTTATTCATGTCATCCTTTTTGCACTTGCCATCAGCTTTTCTCTTCCCCCCTCTCTCTCTCCCCCCTCTCTCTCCCCTCTCGCCCTCTCTCTCTCCCTCTCTCTCATTTGTTCTTATCTCTTTTTCTTCTATTCTTTCCCAATGTTTTTTTATTTCAATGTTTACACACACACACACACACACACACACACACACACACACACACACACACATTATATAGAAAGATATATTTATTTTTATGTTAGTTCACATTTTTCTTTGCTCTTTGTCCTTCTTTTTGGACATTCTAGGACTTATGTTCTTTCTGTCTTCCTTTCTTCCTCCCTTCATTATTTCCTTTCTTTCTTCCTTTCTTTCTTCCTTCCCCCGCTTCCTTCCTTTCTTCCTCATTTCATTATTTCCTTTATTACTTCCATCCTTCCTTCCTTCCTCCCTTCCTTTCTTTCTCCCTTTCTTCCTTCCTTCCTTTCTTTCTCTCTTCCTTTCTTCCTTTCTCCCCCCTTTCTTCCTCCTTCATAACTGATTTCACATTACATTTGTCCATTTTTCTTTCTCCATTTTCCCCGAATTTTCTGACAAATATTTTCTTTTCTCCCCTTTTTTCTGTCACCATAGAATTGTCAAACTCCAGTCCAAGTTTGATTTCCCCCCGTAACAAGAACAAGAACAACCCTCACCTAATTTAGGGAAATAAACTCTTCACTGTTTGTTTATCCCCTCACGTTAAACTAAACTTATATATAAAATTAACATTTCCCTACCCACCTACCTCACGATCGAGTGATTGCTAGGCAGCTCTCTTACTGACTGAACCAAACTGACAAATCTTATATTTCTACGAATTTATTTATTATATATACAATACAAAAGTTGCAGTAATCATCTTCAGTCGGAATAGAAGTTGGAGTTTGACCCTGCAGCAGCCAGGCTTGTTCTTATTTGTCTTATTAGTTAAGACCCGTGAATAGATTCACGGATATATTTGAATTTCTATGAAACGATTTAAAAAAAAGAAAATAGTGATTTGTAAAAACAATTACTGCTCGTTTAAAAATGAATTTAAATATTTAAGAATATTAGGGCAGTGCCAAAGTTCCAAAGGTGCATGTTCGGAAGGGGCCGGACTTTATGGTGTGTGGAGCAGCCGGACATAATTGTCATGGAAAATAATTTTCTGTCCGTCGTACGAAACTACAGATTCGAAGTATTTCGCTTATATCTCTTTTTTACATTTTTACATCGCTTTTATTTCAGTAGATGGACTTTCCAGTGACAGAACAAGTGCCATATTAACCCACCAATGGCTTCTCTCTTTTCCTGCTGGTGCAAAACTGGAAATACTTTCAGAATCGTCCAAATTGTGTTCAAACCCGGTCATACGTTTTCATGGAGAGTCCGAAGTGAATCGACTTTTCGCAGATAAGAAAAGTCCGG
The DNA here is from genome assembly GCA_006491835.1 of Architeuthis dux. Taxonomy (NCBI): domain Eukaryota; kingdom Metazoa; phylum Mollusca; class Cephalopoda; order Oegopsida; family Architeuthidae; genus Architeuthis; species Architeuthis dux. The sequence goes on from VCCN01000387.1 coordinate 28,850,741, forward strand.
GGGGGGGGGGCAGTTTGATTACGAGGAAAATACGTAGATTGGGGTGAAATGGATTTCAGTTAAAGATTCCAGAATCCATTATCCCAATTTTCTATCATGAATTTGTCAATATCGTTCTTTGAATTGATTAACTATCTCTTGTACTTTCGTATCTATTGGAATTTGTTCATATCTATCTATCTATCTATCTATCTATCTATCTATCTATCTATCTATCTATCTATCTGTCTATCTATCTATCTATCTATCTATCTATCTATCTAGTAACCAAGTATTTCATTCAGAGGTTTGCTTTAAATAAAGGGCATTCATATTCAAGTAAAGATCAAGATCTTAAAAGTATGACCAGCCCATCACTATCGAGCAATCATACATTTGTGTACTTCTTACACTTAGCATCTTAGTGAAATTATCTTTCTTTCTTTCTTTCTTTCTATCACATTTGGCTTCTTGCGGTTTTTCTAGATAGATTGCAGTTAATTTCTTTTTCTGATTATTCAGCATGTCTGACTCTCTGCTTCTATTCCTTTAGAACGGATCGATCGATCGATCTATCTTACACTTTTGGTATCTATTTGTCAATTTGATTCTGTTTGCATCCATCAATTCATCAAGTGAAAACAGAGAGATAGAGACAGAGGGGGGATTGGGAGTGAGAGTTTGAAACAGAATGAACCAGAGAGGAGAGGAAAGAGAGCAAGAGGGTGGGTGGAAGAAAGAGAAAAAGAAGAAAGAGATAACTAGTGGTAGAAAGAGAGAAATAGGAAGAGCAATATAAAGAGATCAATGGAGATAAAGTGAAGCAGAGAGAAAAGGAGAGGAAGTGACAGAAGAAGAGAGAAAAGGAAATAAGAGAAAAGAAACAGAAATGGAAGTAGAGAGGTAACATGGGAGAAGGAAAGGGAAAGAGATAGAGAGATAAGAAAGAAAGGAAAAGAGAGGAAGACACAGATAAAGAGAAGAGATGAGAAAAGAAAACAGAAAAGGAAGTAGATAGGTAACATGCGAGAGAGAAAGAGATAGAGAGATTAGAAAGAAAAGAGGGGGAAAAGAGAGGAAGACAAAAGAAGAAAGAGAAAAAGAGAATGGGGGAAGCAATAAAAGAAGCCACGATTATCCAAAGATTGGGAGAATAAGAAGAAAGAGTGGAGATTCGCATTAAATCAATTGACCGATTTGTTCACAGCCATTTTCTAACCGGATTATCCATAAACTGCACTGAGGAACTGGCTGAAGACTGAGGGAAGTAAACCCAATCTGGAAACATCGTGAATTGTGATGGACACGATTGTCTGGGCATCTGGTGCCATTTCGGAAGGCACATAGCACTTTGCTGGCGGAAATGGCGCCGGAATGCTACACATTTCATCTGTCTGCCTGATTGCCTGCAATACACGCGTATCTAGCAATACATACCAGCCTCTGCACACACAGACATATATATATATATATATATATAGAGAGAGAGAGAGAGAGAGAGAGAGGGGGGAGAGAGAGAGGGATAGAAAGCTTTGTAGCTTCAAACACTAAAGATGTTGCTGAAAAAATGTTTTCTCTTTTAATATAGAAGTTTCATATTTATATAACAGTCTTAAAGCTTTTAGGATTTTAATACGGAAAATGTTATTAAACTAAAGATCTTTCCTACAGCAATGTTTTTATATTCTGTTTATTCGTTTATTTCATTACTTGTCATGTAAGTCAATTATTCACTAATAACTGTTAATGAGAGATGTTCAGAGGGATTTATGTTTTACATGGAATTAGATCTTATTGTACTATAAGTAAATATATATAAATACGAGCTGGGGGTACCCGGCGTTGCCCGAAAAATAAATCAAATATAGCAACACATGGAAGCAAATGATATTTCATAGAGATTTCATAAAATAAATAAGGGGGAATTGTGCACGCGCTCCCCCCTCGGTCAGGCTCACAGACACTCCCGGGCAGACCCGCGTGCATCCTTGGGCATTTCCGCATGGCCCCTTCTAAAACCTTCAAAAAATGTATTTTCCCTCAAAACTGAGAATCCATGTGCTCATTTATGGCATTATTTCGTACGTCAAAGTGGACCGTCGGATTTGAATAGTGTCCATGTTTTATTGTCGTGTCTGGGTTGAGGTTAAGGTCGGGGAAGGGTTGGGGATTTTCTCAAAGAAAAGCATGCTTTATTGTCGAGTTAGGGTCAGATTCCAAAACTAAACAGACTGGCATAAGCACTGAGAGAAAGGGAAATTCACATCCGTGGATTTCCTACGACGAACAGAAAGTAAGGGCCCAGTTCAGCATTCATAGTTACGTTGTAAATAGATGTCACCCTCTAAAACCTTTTCAACAGTTTTTAGTCAACTAACAAATTTTCGGAATGTTTGAAGGTCTAATAGTTTGAAAGCATCTAAAGTTAAAAGGATTTAAAAGTTAAAAGAAAATCTTTTGATTTTTCCGTCGGAGCTTGAACCCGGGTCGCCGATTGCATTTTCCGCTACTCTAGCCACTGGGCCATTACGAAAGTCCCTCGTAGGGAGACTGAAGGAAACTGGGATCTGAGTATAGTTTGGGACCAACCAGACCTTAGCATTGTTGAGGCCAGCGAGATTACTGAAGACTTGTAGAGCTTTATAGTCACCGTATATTTCAACAGACAAGGCGACCTTCAGATAAGACGAGACCACAATTTCAGTCCGAATTTCATGGTTTTAGCTCAGTGTTTAGTCACTGTTTTTGTATCTGGCTATAGGACGACCCTATTTTGTGGATTATTTTTTGGATGCTTAAAGTGTAGTCTTATCTGTTGAAATATACGGTATTTGATTCCTACCTCTCAACCTCCAGATAACTCGAACGTAGTCGTAGTAGTAGTCGTAGTAGTAGTAGTAGTAGTAGTAGTAGTAGTAACAATTGTTCCTTTTATCTATTGCTTTGGTTATCATTATTATTTCTATTCTATTTATTACTACGACTTCTACTTTTATTATTTCTTCAAGTTATTATTGCAATTCTTATTATTGTTATTCTTTTTCTTATTATTGTTTATATGCAGCCATTATTACCATTATTGTTACCATTATTCTTGTTATCCCAATGATAATTTATTGTTTTTACCGTTGCGTTCTACATTTCGTGGTTATTATGTGTACCCCCCCTCCCCCCCAGAACGTATTCCATCTATCAGATGACTGTCGAGAGAAAAATGATTGATTTATCTCTCTCATTCTCTCTCCCCCCCCCACACCCACTCTCGTTGCCATTCTTTCCTCCCCCCTCTAAGGCTTCTCCCTTTCTCTCTTTCACCCCCTTCCTTGTGTTGTTGATCTCTCTCTCTCTCTCTCTCTCTCTCTCTCTCTCTCTCTCTCTCTCTCTCTACGCGCCAATACAAACGATGTTGCTATGGTTATTCAACGATTATGACATATTCTTGTCTTCTTATGTACATCCATCACCAGCTGAACTTACAAAATGTCCTCCCGGGTGGGTGAGGCTCACGTTTTTAGAAGAAATGGTGGTAGGGAGTTCGGGGTGGGGAGTGGGAAGGATGGGGAGAAAGAGGAAAATATGGAAGAACAATTCATTCTATTCAAATTTATTGTGTGTGCGTGCGTGCGCGCATGTGTGTGTGTGTGTGTGTGTATATTTAGCTGTACTTTTTATGCGGGGTGTGTGTGTTTTTTTTACCTTGGCACGTTCATCGAGGTCTCTGACCGGTGATTGATGGTCAATCAGAAACAATGCTATATTCTGCCACATGTTGCAACCGAGAGGAATACAGGTCGTTTTTTTCCTTCTTATTTATCTATTAATTTTTCTTACTGTGTTCTGTTTTGGAAAAGGTTTCGCCTCGTTTAGTGCCTGTGCCTTTTTCTTTCCCTTTTTTGTTTATTGGCGACCGTGAAGGAGGCATATCACATGAAATAGGCGGTGTTGCTTTGATGCTATCTATCTATCTATCTATCTATCTATCTATCTATCTATCTATCTATCTATCTATCTATCTATCTATCTATCTAGTTGTATGATTAAGGCATACACACATGCATGTATGCATACATGCTATACATATATATGAGGGGAGATCAAATTTTAAAAAAGGTTTTAGAGGGGGTATTATTTACAATGTAACTATAATGCTAAACTGGACCCTACTTTCCGTTAAATATACATATAGCCGTATACATATCTTTTTATGTCATATGTTTATATATATAATTCTTTAGGGGCCAAAAGTAAAGGGGAAAAGTGAGGGGAGACTTTTTCCAGCTAACTAGAGATAGTTATGCGAGAGGAAGAAACGATAAGAAAGAGAGAGACACAGACTCAAAGAATTTGATGTGGAATAATTATAGTTTTCGAAAAATTCCGTATCTATTTATATAAAACAACTGGCTCAGTCTGTCATTCTGCCCCCACCCTAAACATTGGCGCAGCTCAACCAAATTTGGCTCTAATTTGGCATCCATGCTAAATGGTCACAGGGGAATGTTTTGAAGTAAACAGTTTTGGGGAAAGAAATTTGCAAGGCTTTTAGTGCGAGTGTTCTATTTACAATGTAACTATAATGCTAAACTGAACCATTACTTTTTGTTCAATATACATATATATACATACATACTAGCTGGAAACCGCCCGATAGAGCGGGTCTCATCTTGTTTAAGTATAATTTCAGTACTTAAAGTCCCAACACACAAGCGTTTTGCTTCTCTAAACCAAAGCTATGAGCGTTACTGTTCTTCCCCATGAAAATATCATTGTAAATCCTATAATAATTCATCGTGCAATGGCATTTAAAAAAAATTTTGTGTTTCAAATTTAAAATTTGAAAAAATCCAATAGACAGATTTTTTTCTCCACTTGGAACCATCTCGTTTCCAGTTTCACAGAACTTGGATCCAATAACTTGGGTCAGGTTTCCAAAATATCCACCCAGATTTAATCATCTGAATACCATCGAATATCGATTATTAGTCTTTCGTGTTTCTTTTTCAATCTCTTTCAGATGATCGTGTTTACATTTCGACACTTTTTTCTTTTCTTCCTTTCTAACTAATTCCTTATTGGTACATTGGAGTTAGTATTTTCTTCTTCTTAGTCTTACTTTGTGTTTTTCTTCTTTTTTCTGACCATTTTTATTCATTTGATTTCTTTCTTTTGCCCCCTTTTCTCCTCAAATCCTCTTAGTAGCTTTGGATCTTTCCTTCTTTCTTTTAGTAATTCACGTCTTTGTCTCATTTTCTTAGTATTTTCATCTTTTTACTTTCTTCTTATTTTCCTTCCCTTCCTTCGTTTTTTCTTTCTTTTTCTCACTACTCTTCCCATTCTTTTCTCTTCCTTCTTTTTCTTTTTCACGTTTTTATTCGTTGGATTTTTCTATTGTTTCCTCTCATGATCATTTGTGTTTTCTCATTTGAAAAATATTATTCTTTTTCTTTCTTCTTGTTCTCGCTGTCTTTCTCCCTTTCCTTCTCCTTCTCTTATTTTTCTTCTTCATGTCTATCCTTTTCTCCAGAAAGTGTGTACCCAGGCGCAAGTCATAAGAATGTACTTGATTCAGAGGAATCCTCAGATGATATTGTGCCAGGCGGAGGGAACGCTGGAGTTTGATAGAACGAAGCCATAGTCCATTACTTCTTTATCCGACCGCGCTGTTATTCGTTGCCGTAAAAACAACGGCCCGAATTGAAGGTTGCATATAAAAACAACTGAAATTAAGATGAAAGACAGTCATTTTAATGTGCTAGCTGGATTAAAGATTCTGTTATGATTCCGCAGTTAACTTAGTTGAAGTCCCGAATTTGTAGAGGCTTCAGCGAATAAAGCCCAACTTTTATGCATGAAAAGCATCCAATGATTTTAATTCAAGTAAATCATCTCTTCTCTTCTCTTCGTCCTAAAGTATTTGCATTAGGACGATAATTATGTTTGTCTACAAAGAACTGCATTTCTGTTTGTGTTCACGGCGCAAAATGGTAATTGGGAAAGCAATAAGTTTTCAGCCTTTTTAGCCTTTTCTCTTATAGGTATTATAACGCCACAATTAAATTACTCGGCTTTAGAATTGAAATAAACTGCAGAGGCAAAATACATAAAAGCAATCATAAGAAATGTCAAAGATCTACGTTCACACACACACACGCACACACACACACACACACAC
>VCCN01000387.1:29231990-29246737 GCA_006491835.1 Architeuthis dux
CCCAGCCCCATCAAATAAAATAAAAACTCACGCAATTCTTTATCCGTAATGGCCAATTCCCTAAAAGCATTTTCATATTTCATTTTTGCTGGTGGACAAAAATGTGTCCGAATTGCTCTAGACGCCGGCGGGTTTGAAGATGGACAAGGAACAGACTGACCTCTGCTCGGTCGCCATGATTTTCTACAGCCATAAAATATGACAGACAGCGTCTTGTCAATTTGTTCATTCCTCTTTTGTTTTTCTCCCTTGTTTCCTGCAGCGCCTCCACCCAACTCTATGCGGTCAAGTGGCACTTCCTGCGTAGGTGGGGAGGGCCCGGGTGACCATGCGTCTAAAAAGGGTGGAATGGATAAATTCTATGCGGGTCTTTGACTCTAAGATCGCTTCATCTAACTTCAGTTTCCAAAGCAGTCAATTGTTCGCTTTATCTACCCGATTTGATATTCCACCCCGTTAAACTTCTGTCTACTTACGATAAGATTCTCAGATTTGTTTGGTTTATGTCACCCGTTGACACCTTCATTTAATTCTTCTTCTTTTTTTCTACTATTACCTCTTTGTTTTTTTCCCTCCTTTCATGTGATTTATAGCATTTTCTATCACCCTCAAATATACGATGGTCATGGCAGAATCTTTATTGTATTTTACTGTTGTTTATCATATGTTACGCATCGGTTATTTTCTCCTTTTTCTCCCTTTTTTTATATATTTGGTTTTACTGTTGATTTTTTCCCGTTTTTTTAATTATTTATCTTTTTAAAAATATCCAAAGTTTATAAATTTCAGAAATATTTTAAAAACTGAATCAAATTTTCTATGAAAATGTTCTATTTACAATTTGGCTTGTGGAGATGTGGAAGACAAAATAAACTTCATCCAAGCGAAGAATAGTTAGCTTTGAGTCGGTGGAATTGAATTTTTTTACATTGAGCCACTGACAATGCACTTAATTCAGCGATGAATCTTTATCACATAGAACGAGCATTATACAGTGAACATTTCAGATCAAAATTCATCTAATAACTACGGATTCATTGACCAACCCTCGTAGTTCATTGATTAAAAGAAAAAAGGCTCAAATTTGTCACCTAAGAAACACTATATAATTTACAAATCTATATCGTGAACAGATGCAAACAAGTTCGACAGAAAAACATAAAATCAAAAGGGTTTAAAGGTTTTACAATCCATTCTGTGGAAACCATTTAAGAAAAAATAGCCGACATTTTATGCCATCATTTTCGTAAATCTTACTCATTTGTCTTTCATTTGCTGTTTTTCTTTTATGAATGATTTCCTTCTTTTGATTTTTTTCTGCTGTTCATATATGTTCCATGATTTCCATTCGTTCTTGTCTTCTTTTCATTTCTTTCCAAGTTTCTTTTTCAGGACCGTACACAGTTGTGCAGGAATTAATGGGATAGTCATGCAAGCCTGCTTGCTATAGCTTTTCTTTTTTCTCTGTGAATGAAACCAAATGCTCAATTTTGCAAAGTCCCAAAGAAGTTTGAACTCTTTTTCAAGTCTGGTCTATTATTCTTTCCCATCTTTTTCTTTTCTCACCACGTCTTCTTTTTCGTGTAGCCATGCACCCCCCTTCTTTCCTGACTCTTCCTGGTTTTTCTATTATCGTTTGATTTATTCATTTCCTCTTCTCTCCGGTTTTTCTCCCTTTTTTATCATCCTCGTGATTAGCCAATACATAGTAGACAGACAACTACAAATACTCTTATATATTTACAACATATATTTATGACACTAGATTCAAATTCTTAAATTTAAAATTAAATTAGATTCTCAAATTCCCAGCACCTTTTTCGGTATCCTCGCAGACCCCAGCAACACCGTGGCCTGGACAGTATCAACCTTTCCTCTAGTTTGTTTTGGCATGGATCCAAATAGGCACAATGTTAACCTCCACTTTTCTCGGCTCCCAGGCAAGGTCCTGGTATTTTTAAAACTTGTTGTTTTCTTTCGTTTTCACCATGTGGTCCACTGTCAAAGCTACGTCTACAATTAGGCAGGTCCTCTCTTCATTGTTTACGACTATCAAATCGGGTATTTCTCATTCTGATCAAATGGTCGGTCTGGATCTGAAAGTCTCGGAGTATCTAATTATTTTTCTGTTTGCACGTCTGAATGTGTGCTAGATCTTATACAACGAATAGCAAATGTAATTATTGATTCAATTAGTTTTCAAATATCCAGTATTAGAATTCAAGTTTCTCTTACTTTAGCTCTGGTTATTTTACATCATATCTTACTATATCTTTTATTTTATTTATTCATAATCCATTTCCTTGCAAAAGAAGAAACGTGGATCACCCCCAGTCGTGCTGTTATGAGGAGCATGGAAATGAACAGTGAAACATTAAATCAAGTACAGCGTCTTGTTCGTTAATCAAATAATAATTTCTGTTGACAAGTTTTTCGGGGCTACTTTTAATACCTAATATCTATAATATGCAAATGAGTATGTTTGTTTGGTTGTATGTTTGGTTGGCTGTAATGTCTGCTAGCTGAGATCCTAAAACTCATAATGGACTGGTCCAAATGAGATAGATTGTACAACGAATGATAGAATTACAGGGTGGGGAAATGAGACATGCCGTTCCATATCAAAGAAGTACACCGACAACCTGTGTCTGTCAACGCAACGCAACAATGTCCTTTCGACTTCCTTTGATGTAGCCGACACAGTGAAGAAGAAATTGGGAGGGGAAAGGCAGTTTCTCGCCAAAAGCTCGCAAAAATGGCCAAATGCAAATGCTCTCAGCACACAAAAAAGGGGGAAGTAAAGATGGCTCAACATTTAAATATGGCCAAACCAAAAAGTTCATGGCCTTTTTAAAGAGGCCAGATGTGTCAAATTTGGCCATCAACTTTATTTTGTAAGGAAATAATTTATATTTTTAATAAAATAAGTTTATTTCTAAGAATTGTTTTTCATACCGCACGATGTCAGTGGAGACTTTAAAACAACTTAAAATTAGGATACTTGGAGCAATAAAAAAAGTTACCTAATAAAATCGCTTTTGGTTCCTTATTGCCCATTCATACATTTTTAAAAAACGTCATTTTTGCCGGGTATCCCTGCTAGTTTTCAAATAAATGGGCAAAGATAAATAAATAAATACATACATAAATAAATAAAGTGACAATGGTTCTTTATTTAATAACTTGTATTAATACACATTTTTCTCGCAAATTCAGTTATTACATGCCAGTTTTTGATAAACTTACGATGTAAACAGAACAGATGATTTATGAATATAGCTTTTGGATGAAAAGATTACTTGACTGGTGGACAGAAAACGCGTTTACCAATAGCGTCACCCTACAGCTGTATTCCGTTAATATCACGTATTTATTTCTTCGAAAGTTTTTCAGGCCAAGAACATCTTCTAATTCTCAGTAGAGCAAAGCTGAAATTAGACCTGTGTCAATTTTAAGATTAAGGAAAATTGTAACAAATAAAGGTATACGTAATTAGATAAATATCTAAAAAACGCGGCTATTTTCTTCTGGTTATTTATTCTTAGGATTCTGTGACTCAAATAAATTTGGAATTTTTAGTTTTGAAGGGCAAATCTTCTGGTAGGTGTAGCTATTTTCTGAGTGCAATGGTTTAATTAAAGTGTAATAAGGACTTGGCGAGACATAGCTTTATAATTCACATATGGGATATAAGTTCTGATATTGGGAAAAGAAATTAGGGAAAGGAAAGGAAGAACGAAGGCGAAGGGGGAAAACGAACTCATCTGAAAAGAAATAAAGAGAATCAAAGAGGAAAATAAAGACTAAATGTAAAGGAGAGAGAAGAGGATGAAGAACAATTAATGATAAAATAAAGTCTTTTGGTGGTACAGAATTTTAAGATGCTAAACAACTACAAATACTCATATAGATGTACATATATTTATAACTCTAGACACAATAATTCCTGATAATTCCACTCGAATTCCAGCGATAACAACTAGACAGGTAGTGTGAACAAGCGTAAATCTTGAACTACTACTACTACTACTACTACTACTACTACTACTACTACTACTACTACTACTACTAATAATAATAATAATAATAATAATAATAATAATAATAATAATAATAATAATAATAATAATAATAATAATAATAATAATAATAATCGACATAGCAATACCATCTGAAAGAAACACCTCCGTGAAAGCTACGGAGAAACTGTCCAAATACAAAGACCTGGAGATCGAGATCAACAGGATGCGGGACATGAAAACCAACAGGACACCAGTGATCATCGGATCTCTAAGACTCGTGAAGAATGGAACGGGAAAGTTCACCAACCGTATCCAAGGCAATATCAGCATCCACGCAGATTGCCCTACTCGGAACAGCCCACATAATACGCAAAGTGCTGTCGACTAAATGAAAACTCCTCTGTAGCGCCCCAGAACCATACTTTCGACCCGGCTCTACAGGATGCAAAAAGAAGCATTAAAGAAAGAAAGAACTAGAGACAAAACCTAGACGCATAAATGGAAAAGAAAACCTGTTAATAATAAGTATAGCCATTCTGAAGAATCATAAACACGAAACCATAAACATGAAAGAGAGTAAGAAAACAAATCAATTTCACAATGGAAATTCTAAAATATGAAATTGGCACTTGTGCCCATGATTATTAGAACACGAGGAACTGTCGCGAAGATATGCACATGGTTTAGAGAAGTTTGAGATTTGGGGAAGAGCGGAGACAGTGTAGATCACAGAAACTATTTACTTCGACAAGAATATTATGAAGTGGGTGCTGGAGATTTAAGATTTGCTCTAACCTGATTCCAAGCGATGGTCACCAGTGAGATAATACAAATAATAACATGACAGTAATTTGTATTGGCATGAAAAATACCATTTAGATATTTGAAAATATTTAAGGAAATCAAATTTATGACCGTCACACTCTCAAATTAGAGGCTGGAAAATTTGAGACATGCATTCCTACGTGTCAATGGCCTTTTCAACCTTGAGGGTAAATCGGCCATATATAAAATCCTCAATGTGAATAAACACCAACATTTCTAAACAAAATGGTGAATTACTAAAAAAAATGGCAAACATTAACATTAAAAAAGATGAATTATCGAACATTTCCCTGTAACTGTTCAATATTTCAAGGAAAAATATAAGCCTACCAATATACTACTACTACTACTACTACTACTACTACTATTACTACAACAACAACAGAAGCAGCAGCAACAACAACAACAACAACAACAACAACAACAATAATAATAAAGCAAACATGCAAAAAACAAAAGATCAATAAATTAAAGAAACAAAAAATGACAGAAATATATGGTAAATGAATATGGCTACAAAAATGGCGGTAACATTTATAAGAGTAATTCTGATCGCAATTGAAGAAATTCTCTCTGCCTTACTTTGTTCAAGAAGATAATCCAGTATCTTCTACGCTTTTTAAATGATGCCTGAAGGCACGAAAAAAATCCTCCATCTCTAAAAAAACAAAATCCTCTCCAAAAAACAAGCTAAATAACGACCGACGAAAATGTAGAGCAAGCGATCGGCTGAGTTATCTTATTGTCTTTTAACTGTTCAGTAAGTTAACAGTTTATTTATTTCATTTCTTTCCCCATTTTCGACATTCGGTCATTAAAAACGTTCTTGACTGCAGCCAGGGTATCTATTTTTTGTTGACCTTATATAGCTGATACCAATTGTTTTCTCATCTTCTTCATCTTTTAGCTTTCTGTTTTCTCAGATTTATTACCCGATTTTCTTTCCATTCGATTCTTCTGTTTTAGTTTTTTCAAAATCTTTTTCTTCTAATCACTATTTTGATCACCTTGTTGTAAATCGTTTGGCTTCCTTCCTCTCATTATCACCATCACCATCACCATCATTATCACCATCACCATCACCATCATCATTATCACCATCAGCAACAACATAATGGCCACTTCTGTGTTTTATTTGATCTTTTTGATAATATATTATCTCTTTATCAAGTTTATTTTCCAGGTTTTATTGGCTACATTTCCACTTCTCTTCGCCTTTCTCTTTCTCTCTCGATGGAAAAATCACGTTTTCATTTTCTTTTATCACTCTTCGTCTCCATTCTTCTTTTCTTTTAACTTTTCTCTACGCTCCATTTTTTTAAAATTTAATCCCCTCCCCTCTCTCCATTTTCCTTCTCACTGTCTAAGGTCTCCCGTCTCTTTTCTCTGCTGATTTTCTCTAGTTTGATTTTAATTTCTTCTCCATGTTCCCGGTTTCCTTCTTTCGTTCTATTCCAGCTTTTCTTTCGCCTTTTCTTTTTTTATAGCTCCCTCTGTCTCTTCCTCCTGTTCTTCTCTTTCATTTACTATTAGCTATATTTGGCATATTTTCCTTTCTTTCTTTCTTTCTTTCTGTTTCAAAGTACTCTGTATCCCCGTTTCCCCCCTCTTCCCTTGCTTAACACTTTCCCATCGCTTCTTCCTCCATCTCTTTAGCCTCCTTTTCTTCTCATCAAATTAAACCCTTTTCTTTCCTTAGCAACTTTCATGCATTTTTCTCTTCACAAAAATCCTTTTTTATTTTCTCTTCTCCTCGCTCTGCTTCCCTGTTCTATTTTCTCCTTCCACTACGACTTCCTCCTCCTTCAACTCATTTTGAAACTCCCCATCTCTTCCCTGCACTCTTTCACCGGGACCCTGTCCTGATCTCCATAATCTGAGGTGACATCATCGCATTTTACGACACTCATTCATTCCAGTTACATGGATACCTCGTATAACAGTCCAACTTACCCAAGACAAGCCGTAAACCATTCAAACCATCGGCAGATGTTAGTTCGATAGCCGTACGTAGAGTTGACAGATACTAAATTACACTCCAACTTCTCAGGATTGTAAAAAGATTTGAACGTACTACAAATGAATAAAAGGAATAAAAATAAAGATAGAAGTGAAAGAGAGAAAGTAAAGAGGGGGGTCGAACAAAGAAATACCTATACTGTAAAAAATATGGCACAGGAAAAAAGAAAATCTAAAAATACACAAAAGTTACCTCCCATGAATTTCGTCGTTTTGAATGTTGTTTTTCTTTTTAAAAATTAGAGAAAAAAAAACGTCACTAGAATCACGTAACATTTTTCCAGCAAGAAAATGAGGAAAAAGTTAAAAAGAAAGATGCCTTTAAACATAAAGTGATTACCAGAAATATCTGTCGAACAACGAAGATGGAGAACTGGAAAAATGTAGTGTAGGTGAAAGCAGATTTGCATATTCCAACAGGGAATACTTCTTTTTTGACGTTGTAGAAGTCGCCTGTAAGTTAACTATTGTTGCTTTAAGAATCGCAAATGCTGTCTGGCCAGAATTGCGGTTGCTTCACTTCTAAAGTTATAATAGGTGTGAACTTATTACAAAATTGGACTTTTCTCAATAAAATGAATGTTAGATTTAGTGCATATTATTTTTAGTTGCAATAATTCTTGGGTTACAATTTGAGTAATTGAAGACTACAGTTAGACTTGGTAATTGTAATTCATAGGGCAGAACCTTTTGGGCTGAGTGAAAGAAGACTAGCTATTAGAAGTTCACGGACTGAAAATAACTTGAAGAAATTCATAACGGCGAATGATAAAACTAACTTTAAAGAACACATGATGAACAGTGACTGAAGAGGATTCATTTTCCAAAGTAATCTGAATTAAAATTCAGATCAATATTAGACATTGTTAAACGAAAATACTCTGATGTTACATAAATAAATATATTATAACATGTGATAAATGCTTTTGGGTGAACTACTTCGTTAATTTATGAAATAATTTTAGAACATGAAGCCGTACTGTCGGGTTACACATCTGAAGGGGCAGTGGAACTCTACAGCCAGCTCAGGTATCTGCAACAACAGCGGTGTCTCGGACCTGCGCTTCAATATATATATATATATATATATATATCCAGGTAAAGACCAATATTTCGAATGCTGATTTTCAAAGCATCGAAAACACAATCTTATTACTTGCATGTGACTGTTTGAGAATAAGTTAAGCTTAGAAAATATGTATGTATATGTTGCATACGTGTGTAGGCAGAACTAGATATATATTTGGTCAACATGTTTGTTCTCTTTTTGTTGTTCGATGGCATTAATAGCGTTTATTTTAACAACAGTATGCTTCTTATTTTAAGAAAAGTAAAAATGCACAAAAATAAAATAATGCAGTTTAAGGAGAAGGTACTGTGATGATCGAACGTGTAAAAGTGGTTTGCAAAGTTTCATGCTAGAGATTCTTCGCTGAACAATGTTCTAAGGCCAGGTAGACCGGTTGAGATTTATAGCATTCGAATCAAGACATTGCTTGAAAATAATCAACGTTAGATGACGTGGGTGATAGCTAACATATTGAAAATATCAAAATAAAACGTTAAAAATCATTTGCACCAGCTTGGCTATGTTAGTCACTGTGATGTGTGATTTCCACATAAGTTAAGCTAAAAGAAATTGTCTTTTATATTTATTTAATAAACCGAACGAAGTTTTCCATTACCCAATACTAACATATTCGTATAACTAAACCCACACATGCATTCTATTTACTATTACTATTCTAACTTGATTTTGACTGAAAAGGATGAATGATATGCACTATTTTGAAAACCTCTAATTATTTAGATTTAAACCACTGTCAGGTTTTTAGTTGCTACTTCCTGGGCGGACAAAATAGTTATAGGTATGGCAAGATAGAAAACCCACTCTGGTTAGATTTTATAAGCCAGCGGTAGTAATCATGTGGCAAGATATAAAACTCACTCTGGCTAGATTTCACAATCTAGCTGCAGTAATCACTAGTTGGTAAGCAAACTGAGTAGTTAATTTATGGATTAGGGGGTGGTTTATTCGGTAAATATAACGTAGTTCAAATGTTAAACCCAAAGGGAATAGGCATTAGTAGAAGGACAAATATGTCAGTGAAACAACAAATAATGGTTGTAAATCGGTCAGATATTTTTAGCTCGTAAAGTGAAAGAAACAGCTAAACATAGAAAGAAAAAGCTGTCAATCGAAAGATTTCAGTAGTATAAACTCATGTATCAAACAAATACCAGGGAAAAATAAGTGGGTTTTAAAACAATAACCAAAAATTAAAACATCGGAACAATAGGAAAATGTTGGATATCGAGAAATATCAGTCGACAGCCAAACTAGAAAAAGAGGCAATGTGTCAGAAGTTGGTGGTTGGTTTATGGGTCGATGATTTATTACCTTTGTCTATCTCCATACTATAAGAAGAAGGCCGCCTGCTCAAAGACAGTTGGCGTGGTTTTGCGCTACTGGTGCAGATCGTGTTTTCGTGAGGTTCAGTTTACAACTCCGAAAATTGATCGGAGCCACGTGGGTGTGCGAACAAGGACAACACAGTCAATGTGGCACAGATGTTGCTCCGTTCTTTTAAAACGTCAGGACGTAAAAACAATATATATTTCCTGTTAAGATGAACAAGCTATCTGCCAAATTGTAGTAGAAACGATCCTGTATTAAGCAGAGTCACACGATATTGGTTATATCTTCCTGTCGTTCATAGATAACGGGACCGAAAAGATCAAAGAAGGAAGGGGCAAACATTAGAGACGACTATAACGACCCCCCCCTTCGTCCACCTCTGTCTCGCCTCGGCAGAAAAGCCACCCAATACAAAAGAAAATAAACTAATACATCAATACCTTGAATAGTACGGTTTTGATTAGTGCGGTTAGTACGGTTAAGGTATTGCTGTATAAATAATAGGGCCTTGAAGAGTGTATTTTTGGACAGTACGGAATATTTTGGAACGAATTAACCGCACTAGTAAACATGTGGGAAGGAAACAAGCGGTGGTAGTTGGAAGTCAGACCGGAGCGTGGGGTGTTATATAGGAGATGCTCACTCGTCCCCTCTCTTCTCCATCGATCATCGAGACCTGCAAAGTGACATTTTGTCGATGGGACCGAGCGAAGGGAGAAGAGAATTCATGCCTTCCTTTAAAGGCATTAGTGCAGAAAGTCGAACTCAGTTCGCCTATTTCGATTACTGTATTGTTAACCATTACACTACCCCTCACCATCATAAACACAGATGCAGGGATGATAAAACCTTGATGTTAGGTGTTCATGCTTAAATCTTATTTTAATGTATTTTTAAAATATATCCATTAGTCTAGTCGATAAGTGAAATGTTAGTAGACTTTTCTTTACAGGCACTGAAATTAGGCATGCACTACCTACATATTCGACACTGGGGTGGCGCACTAAGATTAGCAGGTCTGTTGTTCTAATCCATATATTTTTTCAATTCTGTTTGCAGATACAGACTCATAAGATCATTCTCTAAATATAATTTAATGACATTGAATTGATTCGACTAATATATCTTGATTAAATAAATAAGATTTCCCAAACAGTACAAATTCGCATAGAAAAAGCAACAAATAATGATTCATAAATTGTTTTATTTCCTCTTCTACACTAGTTAGCAAAATATATTAATATTACATTCCCTGTTCTCTTGTGACATCTTTAGTTTCCTTGTAGTACATAAAAATGCAAAATAATTCACGTCCATGTCCTTCTACATTCAATAGATTATGATGAATTGAAGACACTCATACTCTTACTCACATTCTGTGGCATTCTGTGGCATTCAGATAGACATATGTTGTTGTATATGTTGCATACACACACACTCACAAACATCTTGACCGTCGAACAACTGCAGTGACTTTTACAGCCCTTCTTACACTTATACTTAAATGCTAGATGCGGCACTTGCTCTGTCATATGTGAGGATGACACACCTTTTCAACTGGGCATGTGTCTCAGACGAAATGCCTGTACATGTTGATATTTCTTGAATGCTGCTGTTGCCCCAGGGAAGACTGTCCATACATCCCAGGCTGATTTGTTGCCCTTTCCATAGAATGATGACACTGTAAAGTAAATGCACGGAACCCCAGCAGGAATGTAGTGAAAGGTCTTGCCTGTGCCAAAAGCAGTCCATACCTTATTGACCCCAAGACGATTAAAATATGATATTGCAAGTAAAACAACATCATTATCAACTGTTCTTATTATGATGTCCTTGCAGCCCTTACTTTCTGCATCAGCTGCATGGATGATGATGATTCTTGTGTCAGTCTCTTCATGTTGGCAGGGAGACATGTAATTCACATCTGCGGTTGGTGGGTGGCATAATACATTCTCACCATCAGTGGCATACAGCTCAACATCACCGTGAACAGACTGCACAACGACTTCACTTTCTTGTTATTGTCATCTTGCAGGGACTGGGGCCGGTTTTGTTGAACTTTGCTTTTTCCAGTGACCCGACATCTAACGCCACATCATCGCCTCTGACGTGTATATGCTTTAAAACTGTCTGCAAGTTATATAACACAGTTAGAATATTGAAAGTCTTGTTACCTTTAGGCAGTAAAAGGTGAACCACTGCAGGCCCATCAAGTATCACAGTGTTTGCTGGTGGTGGATCTGAAACAGGGCATGAAATTGGTCAGACTTATTGAAAAACCTCATGTTACCATAATCCGATGGAGATTGTGGGTATGACTGATTCTCATGGATGAAGAAGTCATCAAGATTAATAGACCTTGATTGACAGGAGACATACAAACGTGCTAACATATCACAATCATCTTGAAGTGCAGCCAACTGTAGTTGGGATTTTGATTTTGATTTTTCTCTCATGCGACTGAATAGTACAATGTTGTTCTGAGATATTACATTTGTCACTGCCTTTGATCTGTCTATGAACCCATCTTGACAAAACTCTTGGTATCCTTTCTGACCAATATCTTCCACATGTTTCGCTGTGGTGACTACTGCACTATCTAGAATATCTCTGAAGTGTAACACAAGGAGATCATTGTTGCTCTCTTCGAATGGATTGCCACCAAAGAAGAGACATGCCTGAATAGCTCTTGTACAAGATGAGTTCGCTAAATGTAGGTTGGTTTTCTGTAAGGGCGATAACTCCACTAGTTCCTTCCAATATTCTGCTCCGGTTCTTGACCCATAACAATTCATGATGATACATTTTTACTGTTATGAATAACAATGTTGTTCTGAAATTTCACAGCTATACTCTGGTGTTGTTGGGAAAGAGCAGCTAAGTCGCGAACATGAACACTTGACCATCTAGCATAATGATGTTGGTCCATTCCACAAAACCATGGAGCAAGTTTGTACACATGGACTCAACATACAGGTCAAAGAGACCGTCACGCTGTGTTCTTTCACAAATCAAAATGGTCAATTGCAGTTCCAGGGCGAGGTTCCAATATTTGAATTCTGGACATGTTTTCCCTTTTTCATTTCCCATTCATTGGATGTAGGTATTGACTCTTTTCCCCCAGAGTTTCTTTGTAGCTATTGTAGGTTTCCTTCGACAGGGCTGTAGCTGTGACCTGATGGGCATGTCTGGCTTTGGTTAGGTGTCATCTTCAGAAATGATTCTGTAGTCCCTACTGTTGCTATTTCAGCCTGAATTAAAGCCTCGACTCATCCACTGTCTTCCATCACAGGTAGTGGCACAAGATTCAGATGTTCTACCGCCTTCTTGATGATGTCCATGTTTATATCATGGCGGCACTTGTTGAACTCTCTGGAAAAAGCGGCAGAATAACACTAAAGCTGACAGGTTGAGGGATCTGCGGCTGTTTCGAGGCATGAAGTCTCCATTTCCAGCTTTCCACTCTCAAATATTTATTGAATATTTGCCAACCACTCAGCTTCTCTCTGATAAGCACTTGGAAGCTGTACAATTGGTGGTCGGCAAGGCCCCTCCAGGGTGGGGTTTATGATGACTTTGTTTTCAGCATGGCTGGTGAAACCTTGGTGTAAGTCTCTGGAAGAGGAACTACCATCCGGTTCCCTGCAATACCTTGACCAAGTATGGGTTTGCCTCGGTCTGTTCCAAGGTATAGATGTTCCATGAAATGAACTCAGAGATGTGGGCGAGGTTGGATTATAATCGAAGTTGTCCACAGTTCCCACCCACACTGAACAAACCACTTCGTAAAGCCAGGGGACAAACAACTTGATGTATCTCAAACTGCATATGCTACATCATTCAATACCTCCAACACTCTCTCATATGCTACACAAATGCCCATCTGAAATAGAATATCCACAAGGTCTCTTTTTCTAATAAGGACATACATCCTCAAACCTACATACAATGGGGAGGGGTATTTCACGTTTCTTTTGATATTATGTGGTGTTGACATATAACTACGACGTAAGGGAAATAATTATGCGTGGGTCCGCTCCAGAATCTAAGGATTTCTTCCATGTCCTATTATCCACGCTTCCATAAAATGTCTTTGAAATTCATTGATAACTTTTGGAGATATCGTGTGGACAGACATGAAATATTGGCGATATTATGTTGTGTGGACATATAACTATGACGCAGGAGAGATAATTGTGAAATCAGCCCCAAAGTTTAATCGATTCTCCCATAGCCTATTGTCTACGCTTCCACAAAATGTCAGTCATGAGCGTATACGTAAATGTATGAAAAGTATGAATGGATCCGATATTTGACCAACTCTTCGGTGGCCCATTGCCTACGTGAAAAATAGCAATTGTCATATGTATATGCCTACCAATGTTAGTGCTTGTAAAGAAAAGTGTACAAAGATGGCCTTTCTTGGCTCTTATCGACCAGACCATATTATATAACTCCTGTTTCTTTGTATATCTGATTGTATAGTAAATTCAGTAAAATCTTCCGGTTTTAGAAAATGAAATAGATGACCATAATATACTGAAGTTTATTTGTTATTAACGAACCATGTATTAATTCCCCCCACGGAACATAACAGAAGGTTGACAAGACAACGTATCCATGTATCCATGTTGATCTAGGAGGTTTCCTCGGGGCTATATTAACTCTATATGGTTAACATTTAATTAAACGGAAAGAATGGCAATTGTTAAATCGTCTCAGCCAAGTGAAATTAAGACGTGGGAATCAGTCAGGCGAATATATAATCTCGACTACATATTGATAAATAAATAATTATAAATAAGCCTGCTCCAAATCTGCTTGTGTACTAGTACTGGTTTACATAGAGATTCCCACATTCCAGCCCCTTTAAATACAATTTGGTCTGGAATTCTAATTAAATATAATAAGTGGCAATCGTCTGATCCTTACTATAGTGTGAAATTAAGATATGAGAATCGATAATTTACCAGGTAATTTAACTCAGTTATTACTTTCATAGATGTGTAACACAAGAAGAAATATATGATCTTCAGAAAGAAATTGGAAACACATGAATTATATCTGTTTTCCATATTTTAAAGAAGAGCTAATGACCATTGTTTTTATAATATCTATCTATCTATTGTCTGCGAGGATGTTGTAATGGTTAGCATGTCTACCTCACACGCAGAAGATCGCGGGTGCGAGCGACGAGTGGAAAACCTATGGGCAAAATAGCAGGGTAGATTGGGTTCTCTAGCCGTGGGAAGGCAACCAGTCTAGGAGAAAGATAACTCTGATTCCAAACCAGGGATTTAACGCCCAATTTGACGTCTTTCCGGCAGTTCTGGCAGCCAAACGGATGCCGGACATACCGCTCTCTGCTATCCTCTGGATTACATCAGCGAGGCTGAGAGAGGAACGACTGGGCATCCAAGGATCTCCACACGCTTCGCCCAGGCATGCGCCTTGGAGGGAAC
>VCCN01000387.1:29261897-29272996 GCA_006491835.1 Architeuthis dux
TCTAGCAAGTCCAATTGGTTTCATTAGTCAACTCAAAAATCTCTACGGGGTTCTATTACAGCGCCATGACCAATAGGTTCAAAGACCGGTTTCCTGTTTAAAAAATGAAACAGTTGCTCATTTGGAAAGGCCATCATGTATTATTTTACTTCTGTTGGTGTAACAAATAAAATGGCACCATTGAAGGTTTGCCACCTTGGGTGTTACCGATATCTGGCCTGGCCCATGGACTATTTTAAACGGACACGTACTAGCATGTATGGCTATCATTTGGACATTTTAGAATAGCAAAATATACAATAATACGCCATCCAAATAAAATGTTAAATTATTCTATAAAATTAAGAATTTTCTTTCGTGATCACTCTCATTGAAAGAAAAGTGAATATGAGTATAGACAGAGAAGAGAGAGAGAGAGAGAGAGAGAGAGAGAGAGAGAGAGAGAGAGAGAGAGATTATCTGTCCAGTCAGATTAGAAAAACTCTGCTACGCCATTAGAATGTTAACATTGCATAGATTCAGCAGAATCTATTGATGAGCAGAGAGAAACTAAAAATAATTCAAATCATGTTTTCGTGGGCACAGTCTTTTCTCTTCTTTTTCTTGAAATAACGAAATCAAATACAGTGTAGTGAGACGATAGCCATTATCCCAATATTTTAAATTGTGTTAAAGATGAACAATGAACAGATTTACCAGGCGGTGTGAATACAAGTAGCTTCAGATCATATTCTTTCTCCAAACAGACGGCTTTGGTTTAGCAGATGGGTTTTATGCGAAAGTGACAGAACTTTCTGTTAATATACGTAACTCTCCCACTGAATTGCAAGCACAGAAGAAACATAATTCTACAACAGAACAGACCGTAGCAAACGTTTAGGGCCATATTAAGTTAGGACACGTTGGATGCAACGCCATTTAAAGACTTGTTGATCAAATGTTTAAGTGTGATTCTCTAAAAGACCAAAGAAGGGAAAAGAAAAAGAGGAAAGAAAAATAATAATAACATCAGAGGTGTTTGATGACCCCTCAGCTAGAAGTTATGAAAATTAACTGTTAACCTTGTTGGTGCATTATATGACGTAACACTGACTTCAGAATTAATATTGAGTCAATATTATAAACAATATTGTTATTACTTTTTATTAAATTTGACTAGTTTTTATCGATCGCGCTGTTATTCGTTGCCATAGAAACAGTGACCCGAATTAATAAGTTGTATAAAAACAACTAGAATTAGGATGAAGGTAAAAACTAGTCAAATTTAATAATCGTCGTCATTTTCCCCCAGGAAGAAACTGAATCAGCTTCACTTCTTCCAGGAAATCAGTGGCCGCTTCCATTTGAAATGTTCACTTCTGCCTTTTGTATCATGTTCCCATGTCTCGCGATTTTCACAATGGATAGAAACATTGGGTGGCATTATAGAGAGTCTGAAAGACATTCGCAAATAGATTGGGTGAATTAGAGTGACAATTCACGTCATAGCCGTATAGAAATCGGCGATCATACTGACGAGAATGCTAGAGATTCGAAGGGACTTACTGTCACTTTATTTCTAACAGTGACCACATGATACGATTTGCGCAAAAAGAAAACAATGTTACAGAGAAGAAAATGAAAAGTATTGGAAAGGTATGATAAAATAGGAGACGAAGACCTGTTATGTAAATATAATGGAAGGAGGAAGAGAAGAAGGGGAAGGAGAAGGGGGGGGGGAATAAGGTTAGAATAAAAGTAGAAAAAAGAAAGAAGGAATAGTGGAAAGGAAGAAGAAACGATGAAAGATTAGAAGAAAAGAAGAAAAAAGATTAAAATCACAGACGAATAAAGAAGAACGATTCAAAAAGAACAAAAGAATTAAAAAACGGAGGCGATAAAACTGGAATAGAAAAGGATAATAAAAATAAGGAAGAAGTAGAATAAAAAGGAGAAAAGAAAAAATGCACGATTATAATAAAAGAAAGAGAAGAAGAAGAAAGTTGAAGAAGAAAGGCAAATGTTACATGTAAAAAGGCAGAACGAAATTAAAGTAGAAAGAATGAAAAAAGACAATTCTTAGAAATAAAGGAACATAAAAAGAAGAAATTAAGAACATTATGACTGTAAATTATTCACATTTATAAATTTCATAAGACATTTAGTCGGCATAAATACACTAGTATTTGCTTATATATTCCTTTATGTGTGTGTGAGTGTGTGCTTTCAGCGGTATTTTATTAAGGTGCATAACTTTAAGCCTTGATATCCTCTTGAGAGACAGATTTTTTGTATCTCTCTCTCTCTTTCTTATCTTCTCCTCCTCTTTCTCGAAGATCACTTCCTTTTGCTCTTCTCCCTCTTCTATGTCTTCCTATATTTTCCAGCATTAGTTTACTCTTAGTTTACTTCACCCATCCATCCCAAATTGCTTGATTCGTTATATTCACTTTCGTCAGCCATTAATTATTGTGACTGTCTATTTTTCGTTATACCTACAATGCTTAACAGTATGAGAAAAACAAATAAACGAAGAAATGAAGTAAATATAATAAAGAAATAAAATGTGATAAATATAACAAAAGTTTGTCGGAGTATGGCTGTATGGTAGAACTGGGCCATATTTACCGTCAAAACGGACTTGCCCGATGAACGGGGGTGGGCGTTTAAAGTGACGAAGGCAGGTGAGGGCTGGGGTGAATAGAAAACAAAATAAAGATTAACATAATTTTAAAATGATAAAAAGGGAAACTTTGAAATGAAGAGAAATAGTTTAGTTGTGATTATAAAAAGGGAGGAAAAGAATCTAAGATGAAATCTCCCTCTCTTTGCTCTTCTCCTAACACATGTGCATGCACATACACATGCAAATATAGCTAATGTTCTACATACATACATACATACATACATACATACATACATACATATCAGAAGAAAACATGACCGAGAATTGTGTGCACAACATTCTATGCAGTTGTATCAGAAAATACTACGAAATCAGTCTTCCCTTAAAATAAGGCTTTAAGGAATATTGGAAAGATGTTATTCTAGAAGAGACTATGAAATCAGATATGGCTGATCACGTGTAGAGGGAAAAGACGGAACATTACCCCTTATGGAATTGTAAAATTAACAGGCATACAGCAACATTTGATTATAAGACGGGCGAAGAAGAGTTTGAAAGCTTTGAAAATACAGTAAACCCTCGCTATAACGAAATAATGGGGGGAGGGGTTAAAGCCGAAAGTTCGTTATATCCGATGTTACAAGTTTGAGAAGTGAGAGCAAGAAAAAAAAAGTATGCGCTACCTGAGTGCTCTTTAAGCAGATGACTTCATAAAAGACGTAACTTCCTCTATGAAGACGCCCGTTTTTTTTCTTCCTTTTAGCAAAGGGTACTTTTGAGTGACAAATAGGTTTAAGTGTTTTGACAGACAACTCAAGATGTTGGGCTGACCTATGAAGAATGTCATTCATTAATTAAAAGTAAAATTAAATAATAACTTAAATTTAAAGTGAAAAAAATTAAATAACAGAAAAGTAAAATTTAAACAACAGAAATATATTAAATTGAGGTGCGTAGGCGTGCTAAAAAGTGGGACGCAAAAGGGACATTGTTTGTGAAATACCGTTATGTCATGACTCTAGTCGAACAGTTTTATGGTAAATTGTAAATAAAACTTAAGATATGGAATTTATGACGAAAAATCGAATAATGGAGAAAGAATTTATATTGCATAATAGGAGGTCGGGTGTCGCAGTGGGTCGGTGGCACTGCAATGAATTGATGTTCCTTTCTCAGCTGAATTGTCAAGTAATAAATAATAAAGGTTAAATGACGAATAGTTGAATATTTTCATAGACAAATGGTCCCGCAAGCTGGCGCAAATTAAGGATAGGAACCTGTTCTTACGTCATAAAAAATATAAAATAAAAACAATAAAAAGATTTCATGATGAATAATAAAGGTTGACAAAGGTTAATTAAGGGCAGGTTAATGACGTAACATAATAAGGATATATTTATTACAAGAGGAATAGGTAGGGACACCAGGCGAGACTTTCTACCGGACCACAGTGTCGGTAGGCCCTCTGCTCCCCTCCCCCAGAGAGACGCCTAAAATTCGCCATTCGACGCTAACCCCATACCAAGGGCTGCTCGGAATAAATTAACCCCCACTCTCTCTCACCTCCCCCTTCTCTCTCTCTCCCCCTCTCTCTCTCTCTCTCTCTCTATCTCTCTCTCTCTCTCTCTCTCACTGCGTCACAATTTCCTCGGCTTCGTCTTATTCTTTCCTTCCGTAAGTAAAGGATATGGCGTTCACAGGTCCATTCACCAAAAAACAAACCGAGAGACGGCTCAAGTCAGTAACCTCATCAGCCCGCAACCGAGAGGCTATTCCGTTGGGTTTCGCTATTTCTCCAACACCCCACAACGCAACATCAATAGTTGCCCCTCTTTCGATAAATAAGAAATAATTTCGTTAGTTCGCCGCATTTAACGAACATTCAAAATCAGTTCGGTTAGCCCTCGTTCTATTTTCGTGTTCGTGTTCGCCGCATTTATATGATCGACGTATTAGCCACTTTTATCGAACTTCTTTCGATAAATAAGAAGAAAGTTCTGATGGATTCACGAGTACGTTAAATCCGAAATTCGTTATGTCGAGGTTCGTTAAGGCGATGGTTTACTGTAATCATTTTAAATTCTGTTTTTTTACCTGTGCTCGTACACTGACGGAGAAAAATACGCGACTTTCTCAGCCACCAAACTGATCCACACACATATATAAAGAGAGACGTATTAAGACTTTCTCTGATAAGGGTGTGGATGTTATTACTCTGAAAAATAACTCTATGCTACGGAAAACTGAAATGAAAAAATGAAAATAATAAAAAAGCGATTCAGAAAGGGAAAGAACTCTAATTTTGTCGGATCAACTTTCTTACTTTTTACTGTTTGTCTAAAAACAAAAGTTTGAGTTAATTTATTTCAGTTAATTTTTTATTTTATTTATTCTAATTTAGGCACAAATGCAAATATTGTAACAGTGTTTCAGAATATTTCCGATTTTCAATTAATATTACTGTAAACTCATGTTCTTTTAACTGAAGTTTTAGTCGCGATGTTTACTTACTCATGCTTCAGGAATGGTCAATTCCACAATTGCACAGGTGGTGGGGGTTGCTTGTGAAATTCGTCAACAAGAGATACCGGCAAACTTTCCTCTTCGTGTAACAGAATCTCTGAATTAAAAATGTAGTGGATTGGATTTAGATCAGATATGGCCTCCTCAAAATTGATGATTTGTGATAATTCGCTCTCGGGAATCCGTGAAAATGAAAATTTTGCAACTTCACTTGAGAACGGTTGAAAAAATAAAATGTGCATAAAAGATTGACATGCAAGTTGTTCCAAAAAAACGCTGAGGAAAATCAAATTCTGAGTTAAAACGGAGGACAATATACATACGTAAAATATAGGTGAAAATACGGGGTAACACTCAAGGACGGACAGGGTGCATCATATATCTGAGGAAGGCCAAATAGCATATTGGCCGAAAGGTTGTGATGAAAGCAAAGAGATGATGATACTAGTCCGTATAATTATTAGAATAATGAAAATACTTCTTAGTGGGGCGCCTAGTGAGGAGCAGATTCACTATCAATGGTCTACGAGACTAGCTTACTTCTATTGCCCTACGACAATTGATTGAAAAGATAATATTCAACTTCAAAATACGATCAGTTTTTTTATTGCACCTACTGTAGAACGAACTTACAATCAATAGCATGCGAGACTAGAATGCGTGAAAGGATATATCAGATACTAGCAGGGATACCCGGAGTTGACCGGGGAGAAATAACTGCGAAATTGACACCAAAATGGAAAATATTTTTTTTAATATATTTCTTCTCACTGTTTAATATATTTCTTCTCGCTGTTTATACACAGACGTAGATTGACGTCTTGTGTTGAGTTTTGACAAAAACGGATAAGTTTAGTTTATAAGACGAAAAACGTAGTAATATTATTAATCCTACGAAAGAAATTGTGCTTTTAATCAATACGAGCTTTGTTACCTTATGAAAATTTTCAGATTACGAAGGTAACAAAGGTCTTATTGATTGGAAGCAAACAACATTTCTATTAAAAACAGTTTTGGGAATCTTGACCAAAGGAAAAACAACTCCAAAAATTAAGTAGAAGGTAAAAACTAATACTAATGGTTTGCAAAACTTAATATGAAAAAATAAATAAAAAATAAAACAAGTGTATTTTTGAAAAAGAAATAACCTGGTTTAGGCCGCTTCAGCGTTTAGAAAAAAAGGTGAAGGGGTGTAAAGATAAATAGATTCTAACAGGTATAAAGGTCTGATGATGATGAGGATGTTGTTACTACTTTTACTACTCTTACTGCTGACGCTTTTTTCGTCAATATGATACGAAAAAACGATGAAAAACTGGTATAAAAATAATTTTATTGTAAGAAATATTTGAGTCATTAATGATAAAAATGACAGGGGAACATGTTGATATACAAAATATTTGTTTCCATTATTCAGAACCGGAAATTAAGAAAGAAATGACCTCCAAGGTTAGCCTTTGTGAGAAGTCGATTTTTATTGATTCTCCATGTAGAATATTAGGTCGATATGCCTTATAGTTTTAGCAGAGACAAGGCACGAACAAACAAACAAAGGGCTCAAATATTAGTATAGATATCATTGGTATGGATAGATAAATAGATCAATTGCTAGATATCTACATACGTATGTATACCCTTTGGGTATTGCAGATTCAGCATTCGCGATCCTGACCTTTACCTCAACTTGAACATCTACCGCTAGTGCTGCAGGCAAAGTTGCAGGCTGAACTCTATATATACGTAGAATGGCCAATGGGATGCAACAGAATGGAAAGAGGGGGAAAAGGAGAGAAATGAAATGACAGAAAGGGGAAAATATTAGTGAGAGAAATAGAGAGAGTAAGAGAGATGAAAAGTGACAGATAACATTAAACAAAAGAAAAAATAGAAAGCGAGAGAGATAGCGATAGAGAGTGAGAGATGAAAAAGAAGTGTGGCTGAATGTGAGAAATGAAACGACAAAATGGGAAGGAATATTAGAGAGAGAAATAGCGGGAGGAAGACAGATGAAAAGCAACAGAAAATTAAACAGAGAAGGGAAATAGAGAGAGGAAGAGAAACAATGAGAGAGAGAGAGAGAGAGAGAGAGAGAGACAGACAGACAGACAGACAGCGAGAGACGGGCAAACTGACTGACAGACAGACAAAGACAGATAAAGAGAGACAGGCAGACTGAGAGAGAGAGAGAGAGTGAGAGTGAGAGAGAGAGAAAGGGGGCAGACTGACACAAAGACATATATAGACAGAGAGAGAGGGAGAGAGAGACTGACAGACAGAAAGAGACATAGATAGAGAGAGGGGGGGACAATGAGAAAAAATAAGAGAAAAAGAGAAACAATGAGAGTGACAGAGTGTCTGCGTGAGAAAAAGGGGAGAGAGAAAGACAGGGAGAGTAACGTAAAAAAGTTGTTTAAAAATGTGCTAGTCCCCGTTCAACTATTCATATTCTTTAAATAGAAAGCATGGGAGGATGCAAGCTAAAATTGATAAAATTCGAATAATTGAACAATGTCAAGCAATAATAAATAAATCAATCTGAGGGCTGCATCTGAACACTTCGAGTCAAATTTCGAGCGAAATTAAATCCACAAAACATATAAATAAACGCAATTCAACTTGAAAGGAAAAATATCCACCCACGCGGTTTCAAAACAATTTTGATTAGAATATCCGGCCAATGATTACGGGGTATTTACAGGAAACACAATGTATAAAAAGAGAGAAGAACATGTAATACAGGAGTAAAATACAATACGAGAGAGAGAGAGAGAGAGAGAGAGAGAGGGGGGCAGGTGGAGATAGATAGAGAGAGAACGAATGAAAAAGAGAGCGAGAGAGAGAATGAATAAAAGAGAAAAAGAGAAAACGAATGAGAGAGAGAGGGAGGAGAATCATAAGCATTTAAAACAATCAATAAAACCCTTATATAAAATTGAAATTATCCATATAACAAAAGTAATATAAAATTTGTGACTGCAGCCAAAAAAGGAAAGAAAAGAGAACTCTGACTGAAGAATCATCCATAAAAACAACAACGACAGACGCGTGGAAAAAAAAGGAATCTCATAATAATGATGAAAATAATGCAAAGAGAAAAGAATCCCAAAAGTTTTAAAGAAAGGTCAAAAGGACGATCTTTTTTCAATCTTTCCCCTTTAATAGTACTTTTCGAATCTTCAGACGGATACAAAATGAATAAATAAACAAAGTGCACGTTTTTGTGCAACCGAATTATTAGAGACGTGGTGGAGATTAGTTCTAATTTTAATGTCGGCGAAACCAGTTGCCTTTCAATCATTACCATATAGCAACACAGTTTTAAAATCAGAGCGCTTGAACATTGGACATTGAAGTTCAAACTTTTAGAAGCAGCTCCATAAATATGGTAAAAAGAACGACAAAACAGCGACAACAACAATGATAAATAGTAAATGTGTAGATGACTTGGGTTTCGACGATTATAAACAAATTGAACGAGAAACTGTTGTTGAATATAAAAAATAAAAGTAAACTAATTTCGTACATAGAGACAAAGGAAGAAAGAAAAACGTAAACGATGGAAGAACAGGAAGATACATAAACATAAGGACCTTGCCCGAGAGTTGCAAATATTGTGGAGTATGGAGCAATGAGAAGATTTTTAAAAGACATTACAGAACTGCAAGACATTTGAACAATTGAATGAGAATTGACATGATTTGAATTTGGAAGAGAATGAGAAGTTAGATTTATCTCAGGACTTTGCTTGAGAGCTGCGGAAATTGCAGATATATGTGAAGATGGCGCCAATAATCAATAGAGAACTGGAAACAGTCACACAAACTCTTGATAACATTCTAAGAATTAGAGATAAGAAAGAATTGCGACAATGCCGACCGTAAAATTGTTGAATTTTGAAAGAATACTGAGCCGGAGGCTGGAAATTTAAGAAAACTTGTTGTCACATAATCCCCTGATGTGAAGATACAGATAATAATAACCAGCTGAAAAACCGCCCTACGGTTCCTGCAGCTTGTTCCGGCAGCCCTACTTAGAGGTCATATACAGATAAATAGAATAAGACTTTAGTATTATATAAATACATACATACATACATACATACATACATACATACAAGGAAAACAGATCATTAATATCGGGAATAGCGAGAACGCAAACACCAAATAATAATTATTTTTTGAATTTGGTGACTATATCTCTAGCCGTCCTTGAGTTATGCTTACACGGATGAACGGACAGACATTTCGTGAATTTAAGTAATAGTCAATGTTTAGGTAAGCATGAACTCAGCTGAACACAAAATAAGGCACCAATTTAGCATAAATTTACATTGAAATCGACCCCCCCTCGCACACACACACACACACACTCAAAACTAACTTGCTAAAAACCTGCTCCGGTGTCCCATTATTAACTACAGAAAATGTAGTGGCCATAGCCCAGGATGTTCTTGAGTTATGCAATGACAGGCGGACGGGCGGGAATTCGATGGATTATGGTAAGATGATACTCATTAGCATGGTAATGATGATGATAAAGAGTAAATAAACTTATACTATTTTAAGCAAATGTCCTGTTAATGAAGAAAGAAAAAATATAAATATTAAAAGGGAGTAAAAGTGCAAAAGAAGAGGAAAAAAGAATTCATAAAAAATAAGAATTAGATAAAAATAATAAAATAGACAAAATTAAATCGAATCAAAGCAACAAACAAAATAAAATGAAATGAAAATGTAAATAAATGGGAAAAAACATAAAATAAAAAAGGTAAATCAAAAGAATTTCTCTCTCATGCCTTGAAGCTCTAAAGAAAAGAAATATTTCAATGAAGAAATAAGAATAAAATTCAGAAAAATTAAAGAAATGAATTCAAAATGGAGGTGGGATGGAGGTGATGACGTTTGACAATGAAATTTTTCCCCCAGCAAATCTTAAAGAAAAGATGGTGGCGTTAAATGAGATACGGTAGAAATGATGATGTTGGGTTGGTGGTCGAAGTGAAGATGTTTACATGGGAGGTTGGATGTGGATTAGGAGGTTTCGTTTGCTGCAAATTACTGGCCTGTCGAGGGCCGAGGCGTATCAGTCAAGGGGAAGAGGGGCCCACAGGAAGCAAGGTTGCACCAGGACCCTCCTCCCTGCCGCTTCCAATCCTGATCGTCCTAACCACAAACGTTATAATATGAAGCTGAGAAGCAGCAGCAGCAGCAACAACAATAGTATAAAATCAACAGATTTTAGTTCATGATTCGAGATCGAGGTTAACTTCCGCCACTTATTTTGCACTGATGTTAAATGCATTTGAAAGAAAGCAATTTCTTTTTGTCTTTTCTTTCTCCTCTCATCCATATAATGTCTCTCTCTTTCTTTTCCCCATGTCTCTCTACCTCACTGCATTTACTTTCTTGAAATTTCCTGGTCTACTTTATCCCTTTCAAGTGATGACTGAAACTTTCCACAAGGTTGTAAATATTTCAAAATTCCTTAAAGATTTCTTTCTATCTTCTCGAAATTATCTTCAAACAAGTTATAAAAATCATGTTTGTTGTGTGGATGTAAAGGAATCCGACAGAATGGTAGATTTGATTAGACAATGTGGAAAAGAAAATTGAGCAAAGCGTATTACGTCTTAAATATGTTTATTATCATGAAGATAAATCTGCATTTCGTCGTTGTGAATCCCGTCATCAGAAGAGATTTGAACATAGCAGAGTCGTGAGACGATCCATGCTGTGTGGTGTGAATGAAATGAGATGTGTTTTGGATGTTTGGGTGACCTAGATTGTTAAATGGGAAGTTACCTTTTTAGAAAGGGTCAGTGTATGAGTTTTGAAGTGGGTGGGGGTAGGGAGTGGGGTGTTTAGATAGAGGTGCTATCTTTTATGGACTTTTAAGTGAGTGTGATTTATGATTCTTGGTGGTGCTGTCTAGACGGGGTGAGGATATGTGTCTGTGTCTGTGTCTATGGCTG
>VCCN01000387.1:29407003-29418804 GCA_006491835.1 Architeuthis dux
AACCTTTATCCTTTCATACACCATATATATATATATATAAAACATAATCTTTAATTAGTTATGAACGCATATTTATTATTACTTTTATTCTTATATATCCCAAGAGTAACTCCCGATTTGTCCCGAAATTAATGCTGTTTCTAATTACCAAGAGTATTCAATTTTACTGGTAAGTTGAGGCGTGCTGGCGTGCTTAGTTGCTTCCCTTAAATAGAACTGACGTTACTCTTGGGTCACCCTCTATATGAATGGTTTGGTTACGCGAACGAAGATTTTGGATTTTACACAGCAGTAGGACCATAGACAGTACTGTGTGTGGAATAACCCACCAGCCCGAGCAATGAAGTTTTAAGGTGAAGTGCAACCAAGGGTCCCCCGAGGTGGCACGAATCGGAGCATGACCCCTAGGTCGTAGGTTTATCTTCTCCTGGCAGATGCCTAAGCTAGCTATGGGGTCTGCCGCCCCTTTGCGGGGATGTTCCGACTGTATGGTTGACCTGTGGTTAGACCACAGGACGCGATCATTCCGTAGTTGCTAGGTGCTTCAGCTGGCTAGAGAGTTCTACCGTCCTTTTGAAGGAGAATCAAGACAGTACGGCTGTCTGCAACTTTAAGCGCAGATCCTCAAGACGGTGCGACTGTCTGCAACTTTAAGCGCAGATCCTCAAGACGGTGCGACTGTCTGCAACTTTAAGCGCAGATCCTCAAGACGGTGCGACTGTCTGCAACTTTAAGCGCAGATCCTCAAGACGGTGCGACTGTCTGCAACTTTAAGCGCAGATCCTCAAGACGGTGCGACTGTCTGCAACTTTAAGCACAGATCATCAAGACAGTGTGACTGTCTGTAACTTTAAGCACAGATCCTGGACACTCCAACAGAAGCAGACATGGGCTGACTATAGAGCTCTGCTAACCCTCAGAGGAGTGACCTGACCGTATAGCAGACTGAGCATATTGGAGCCCAGGTCTGAATCACACCCCTGGGGAAAACAAATTTTGTATAAGTCCAGACTTTCTCCCCTCACCCTCATGTTTTCAGCCAGTGATAACCACTCACTCTGCTAGCATTTTCCTCATTGTGTGTTTTTTGTTTTAAATTTGTATTTTGTTTTTTTTCAGCAAAGCAGACTAGTTCATCAAGTAATGAAGGTTTCACCCTCCCCGCCACAAACGAGAGTCCAAATCATAAACTCATTCCCTATCCCGGTCTCTCCTACGCCATGTTTGTTTTTAACTGCAAGTTCTATTTCGGTAATTCAATTTCTATTTAATTTATTTTATTCATCTTATTTTATTAAATGGAATATTGTAAATTATTATTATTAATTGTTGTTACTATTTACCTTCATTGTTGTTACTATTTATCGCAACTAGATTCAGGATGGTTTCCCTTCAGCGGTGAGTAAATAAATTAACAGTGCGGATCGGAATAAAGAATAAGTTCCAGGTGAGAATCGAACTCAGGACCCTCTATGCCTGAGGGTGGCTCGCTTACCGCTAAGCTACTGGAACTCAGTGAGAGTCCAAATCAAACTCTTAAACTCATTCTCTATACCGATCTCTTCTGTGCCATAAAATAAATAAATAAAATAAACATTGGAAGAAGGGAGAAGTTAGCATATTTATGTACGAGGGTAATACATACATATATGCACATATATGTGTATGCGTGTGTGCGTGTACAAGCACATACGCAAGTGTACACTGAAATTAAAATTTAGAGATACATTATTCTGTGTGTGTTTAATGAGAATCAGGGAAAAGAATTATTATTATATCGATAGACAAAAAGAGACATCTACTAAATATCGCCGAGGGAATGTGGATTTTACGTGCGTACATAGTAATAACAAACAAAAACTAAAATGTGCATTGTTTCGTTGCTTCTCTCTTAACTTATATAGAGTTATAGAATCGTACAAGCACTAAGGAGGAGTTTCTTAATGCCAAATTTGAATACATTGATCTGAAGAAACCTTTTCTCCAAACGAAACCCGAGTCAAGCCCAGTACACGATAAATTAGGCTCGTATCTTTCTTACACATCAATACCTGTACGGACATATTAGGCACAAAAAGGAATGGACACCAATAGAGTAAAAAAAAAGAAGTACAA
Organism: Architeuthis dux; assembly: GCA_006491835.1. Lineage (NCBI taxonomy): Eukaryota > Metazoa > Mollusca > Cephalopoda > Oegopsida > Architeuthidae > Architeuthis > Architeuthis dux. The sequence continues at coordinate 29,409,119 of VCCN01000387.1, forward strand.
ACAATAGTACTAAGCACAAATAAAATAGTACACGCGGAAGGTTTTCCGTTGGCGATACAGTAGAGTGTGTGTCGTGAGTAGGGAGTATCAGTAGACATTGTAAGCTGACCTTTATACAAGTGGGGCGTGCCCTCGTCCACCAGGGGCAAGATGAGATTAACGGTGATATATACTCTAATAAGAAAAGAAAAAGAAAGAAAGAAATGTTTGAGTTGAAAATGATGGCTGTAACAAGTCTGGCTACGGCGTTGTTGTCGCCTACATATTAATCATAGAATTGGAAATTACAGTGAGACATGATGTCCACAGAGCAAGCAACTTCGACGACTAGATGTCCCACGGATTTCTTAGTCAGTGTGCGCGTGAATTTTCGATAATTCACGGAGGGGACCCCCTTCGGGTCTCACTGGCGAGAAGAGAGCAACTTATCTTGTCCGGCGGACATTTTTAAGTAAATCATTCGCCATTACGCGTGCGCGAACCCGATCGCTCGCTTCCGACTAAGTGATGAGGCCTGTAACAGTGGAGAGTTTTTTTTATGGGGTCTTTGGGAAAAGGATTTGTCTTTTTTTGTTCTTACTTTTTCGTTTTTGGAGCTTCCTTCCTTTCGTCGATCCGAGTTTCCTTTCTCTGTCAGTTTCTCCCCAACTAATGTGTTATTGTTGTTTTTTTCCTTGCTTTCCTTTAATATATTATTTAACGGTCTTTCAATGCTTGTTCATTATAACCCTTTCTCTCTTTTCGGTGGTTTTCTTTTTAAGCAATCTCTCTCTCGCAAACAGTTTGTAGTATCACTAAAGAATGGCTTGACGTTGAGTTTCTGGCAAAAATGACCACTTTATTCACTTATTTATTTAATTACTTACTTGAGTAGGCTGTTAGTATTCGTTTTCAATAAGCAATTGCTTTGAAGAGGCACAGAGGTGCAAATTATGTGTAGCTTAAAACACTACAACGTTACAAGCAAGTCCTTTCTCTCTTTATTTCTTTTTTTCAGACTCTGTCTCCTCTCATTAATTTCTTGCTACTTACTTTATATATAAATGTATTTCTTATGTTTTCCCTCTTGTTTATTACAGACTTTATATTTATCATTGATAAGTGTATCTCTACCAATAGAATTGATGATTGAAGTCACCAATTCAACATGAAGAGTTAAAAGATAAAATATTCCAAGTTTGATTGAAGACCAAAACCAACATTTCAGCAATGAGTGAACAAAATTAGACAAGGCTTATTAGAAACCGTCAACGACAACTGTCACCCAAACCTCCACCATAAGTATCTTCAGTTTTTAAGCGAAAATCTCCACTTTAGTGTGTTTTTAGTGTGTGTGGGGGCTGGTCAATTTACAATGTAAGTTTATTCTAAATCGGTCCCTTATTTTGTATCCGGCAGCGTTCAAGCTTGTTTGGTTTTTTTAATTCAGAAATGTTATTGATCACCACCCAACAAAAAGCGAAAGAAGTAATTTATTAATTGATCACCCTTTTTCCAATTTTGAATCGATCATCCCCAACACGGCATGCTGCCAAAAGATGTTGGTCACGTGGCGGTTTCTATTGAGTGACTAACCAGACCTGTTGTATATAAGATTTGCTCAATTGTAAAACATAATTTTCTTATTGCGCCTTGTCCATGGATATATAAATAGAATAAGGTGTACTGTATTTTCCAGCATATAACACGCAGCTCAAATTTTGCAGGCATATTCTCGAAGAAATAAAATAAAACCCCCTCTTTTCCCCTGGTGGTCATAGCCCTCCACACTATCGGGCTATTTCAATGCTCTAATCTATTCAAATCTATACCCCCCCCCCCCCGTGGCTGGCTGTTTACATTATTTGCATAGCGCAGTAACGTTAGTGAACAACTGATAAAGCATTTCGTTTCCCGAGACGTCTTATACGCCGGAAAATACAATAATTAATTAAGCACTAAACAAAATCTTGACGTAAAAATGGAAATACGATCATCAGCTGTCTTTGCCCGTAATTCATTTAAATGTATCTTACATCTTTTACCTATGCTATTTTCAAATGTCGTCTTGTATGCATACATCAACATGGTGTAGAAAACGCATATGGAAAGTAAAATATATTAACTCGGAAAATTAAATAAATCAGCATTTCTCTTATAAATCGGAACTTTGAGTAGAAGTATTAAACAAAATCAGGTTTTTGATTTCGAACACTGTTACTCTTACTTCTTAGCAAGCAATGTTCGCAACTTGGTTGTAGCGAGTTCGATTTTCCTTGGTATCTGGCGAAATGGCTTTGTGCCAGTCTAAGCTCAAATTAGTTGTCCCAAATGAAACGAACGGAAAAATAAAAGCAACTTAAAAATTTAAACAAGCCTGGTTGATTGATCAAAATTAGCTCCATTTGATTCAATAACTTTTTTCCATCGGGCTTCGTCTAAAGATTCATTTTTTATATAAATTAGTGACGTTTGAAGCTAAAAGCTATACAAATGCGTCATTATCGCTTCTTTATTGGCGTACTTTTTATTGCGAAGAAAAAGCTCAAGTTGCCTGAATAGGTGATAATATGTCGGAGATAATCCTGGTGAATATGGAGGATGACCTAAGATTTCATAATTAAGTTTTTTACCGAGTTTGAACTCATACAAAAACAATAGTCCAATTTTCTTTGAGGACAGCATCTGCATAAGTGAGAGATTATCTCATTAAAACTGATATGATGAATAATAAGATGAACATTTAAAAGGAAGCTAATGTCGTACAATCAGTAAATATGTATAACTACATTCTCTGCTTCAGACAAATGCCCCCCCCCAAAAAAAAAACAAAAAAACAAACAAACGGCCGTTTCATATTACAGCCAGTTATGGTGGAGGTAGTCAATTGTTCATGCAAACAAGTGAGAAATATAATCAGAAACATTTATTTATTTATAAATTATGTTCAGGTTTTTGAGACTCCAAGGATAAAATATGTTATTCAATTCAAGATCGGAAATATGCATCAGATGTCGTCATCGAAAAGATTTCTCACTGCAATATGCAAGCAAAGCATAATAGAAACATATCTAAACAATACGCTAGAATAGGGTAACACGCGAAGGTTAGGATAACAACATAACTATAAGTGAGTGACCAAACTAGAACAAAACTAGAAAGCCGTAGAATAAAAAGAATATATAATTACATCAAAATATTTAAATATAGGTACCCTTTGACTTTGTTATAGGTTGACTTTGTTACCTTTATGGTGTTATACAACCATAGAGGTAACAACGTTAAAAAGTTAAAAAGTACAAAATAAAAATAGAATAATAAAATAAAAAATAAAAATATAATAACATGACCGACCAATTAGTAGCTAATAAGGTACAAATGGGCGGAGTTGATTATATCCTCAAAGAGTGAAAAATGAGAAAATAAAATTAAAGTAAAAATAAAGATAGGAAATAAAATTAAAATAAATATAAGAATTGAAACAGGAAAACCAAATAACTAGACAAAACCAGAAACTAAAATAATAAAATGAAAAAATAAAAAATAAAAATAGGAATAGTATCACAGCCAGACTCCGGATAAATGGCCTAAGCTAGACAGAATATAAGATGAAAATGTCTGACCCGGAGACTAAGGGACGGTAAATCGCCGGGAATAATCACCACTTCAGAACCATAAAATAGATAACATGTTTTAAAAAAACATTACTCGGACTAACCACCTCAGAACCATAAAATAGATAAAATGTTTAAAAAGATTAATGAGCACACAGACAAACACAGGAAAAAAGATTAAGGATCACATAAACATAAAAAGATATACAAACACGCCCACATAAAACATGGACATCCACTGGACGAATCAACTAGCCATCCAGATAACAACAAGAAACTACATGTATAAAAACAATTGGAAATAACACTCAAATGTTCATTATGAAAATCTATATGTGAAACCAGCAGTACCGCTTGTAATGAACCATTAAAATCTATTCTCACAAATATTCGCTCTACTTTTATATTGAGCTTTCTTCGGATCATAACTAAGGTCTACGAGAATATTGATGCATAAGCGTATCATACAACCAATATTTTATATATATATATATATATAATGCGGTTTGCCGAGTGATGCTGAATAAACTGATTAAGGTGAACAAATAGTATCAGTTAGTAATGTTGTTATTGTGGCAAAAAGGTTTTAGTAACGGACTGCTACAATCTACTGCGAAGTAAAGTTTTAGAACATTTTAACCGATTTCTACTGCTTTCATATATGTTGAGAAAAGCTCAGAAAAGGGAGACCTGTGAGTTTGTAGCAGATGTAAGGAGCCCAGCTTCAATAAAAGTAGAATATAATTATTTTTCAATGAGCAATTTCATTAAAAAATTCCATCTATATATGCATGTATGTTAAGTATGAACAATACTTTCAATTTCAATTCAAAATTTCGTATTTTTTCAATTGATTCCTACCCCACCTTTTATTAATTTGATGATTTATCTATTTCATATATCCATGCTTTCCACATTTTACAGATATATTCGTCGAGATACTAATTATGTTTACCTTTTTTAGAACAATATCCAGGAACTGCTGAAACAGAACTCTTACTTTGGGAATAAAAAAAGGGGAAAATTAAGTAAAATCATTTTTTTCCGGCAAATGTTTAGTTTTATTCGATTAATTGTAATTCAGGCTTGTGATCTGTGAAAACAAATTTTTTCACTCAATATTTTATTTTAAAAAGATTTTTCATAATTTTTTTGATTTATTCCGATATTTTTAAAATTTTTTAAATGTATATTTTTTATTCTTTCTATATCCTGTTTCGACTGAAAAAATATTATAACAAGGATGAATAATTAGATATAGCGAAATGATAAAAAGATATTGACCGGCTGTATTTTTCATATATTTTATTCTGTTATTAGTTTATGTAAATTGACCGTTATTTCAAATTATGGGAGCTACAGACGACAACATTCCCCTTTTTGCACGGCGCAGCTGTCGCGCATTTTAATCTTGTTTATTTTCCCACTATTTCCCAATATATGTGTACAGCATTGTCTACCATACATTTTAAAAAATCAGGTTTCGCTTACACGCTTGACATTCTTTTTCATTTTTGTTCATTTTGTTCATACCTAATATATGTAGAGTAACCATCGTTTTAAGCAAATGCCAGAACAATTTGAGAAGCTTGAGTCACAAGTTTGGAATAATTATATTTTTCAGGCTCCCAAAGCTAACTGGAAGTTTTCTGCTTTTGTTAACACATTCCAGGTGTTGTGTGTGTGTGTGTGTGTGTGTGTGTGCTCGCTTGCGTGTGTGTGATTCAGTCAATTGATTTCACTACTAAAGACACGGAACAAAATCAGATACTTATAAATGTAACATGAGTTGAATGTCAAGAGAAAATCTCTATCATTATTAGAGAGAGAGAGAGAGAGAGAGAGAGAGAGAGAGAGGGAAGACTGAGTCTGAAAAAAAAAGAAATAAATAGCGAAAGGGATAGAAGGACTTGTAACGTTGTAATGTTTTAAGCTACACATAATTTGTACCTCTGCTGAAACTCAGTTCCCAGTCTCGTGCCTCTTCAAAGCAATTGCTTATTGAAAACGAATACTAACAGCCTACTCAAGTAAGTAATTAAATAAATAAGTGAATAAAGTGGTCATTTTTGCTAGAAACTCAACGTCAAGCCATTCTTTAGCTAAACTACAAACTGCTTTTGCGCCTTTAATAAATTTTGCCGCGTCCGGTTCCGTTATCGTCTGTCCTGTTTCAAAACCCATTCGCAATGACACAAAACAGCAGCTCTTACTTTCGTACAGCTCCCATAAAACCAATGACCGCCCTAACAAATCATTTGTGTTTGCTTCATGAACGACCAATAGCATTTGTAGGCGAGACGTTTGCAGCTTTTATTTTTTATCTGATTGAAATCTTAATTCTTTGTGATGACTACTTCATCTTTTTCCATTATTGCCCTCTCTGTTCTCCCTCTCCTCTTTCATTACAACACTTTCCGCTTCTTCTTCTTCTTCTTCTTCTTCTTCTTCTTCTTCTTCTTCTTCTTCTTCTTCTTCTTCTTCTTCTTCTTCTTCTTCTTCTTCTTCTTCTTCTTTCTGCAATCTTCATTTTGTTGCTATTTTATTCTTCATTTCCACCTCCTTTTTTTATTTAAATGTTCTTCCCCACATTCATTTTCTTTTCATCGACCTCTTATTCTACTTAATTTTATTCTTCGTCACTGTCTTTTCCCCTTCTTTTTTTTTTTTTCTCTCGTTTCCTTATGTTTAATTTTTCTTCATTATCTTTTTTTCTTCTCCTACGACGTCTTTTACTTTCCTTTTTCACCATTTTTTCCTACATCCCTTTCTTCACCACTTTCACTGACACCTTCTTTTTCATTTTTTCTTTAGTCTCTTTTCGTCCTCTTCATTGCTTCCTTTTTTCTCCCTTTCTCAATCGCCGTCTTTTTCAGACCATTCGTTTCAAGGAAACGCTTCACATAAACAAAACAAATGACTGTTTAAGTTTCGTTTCATTTCACTTTATTTTTGTTATCTGAATAAACAGATTTTATTAGTTCGAGAGTTAAGTCGAGACTGCGACTTAAGTTGTAGTTATGGTGAATTTAAACTTCTTTATTGCATCAAAACATTTCAGCCCTCTAGATCCTTCCTTAACGAAGAGAAGAGATCGATTTATTTTTTTTAACGATCCGCATATTTTCCCTTTAGAGCCAAAATAAGTAAATGAAGCAAAAAAAGAAACAGGTCTGGTTAGTCACTCAATAGAAACCGTCACGTGACCAATGTCTTTTGGCAGCAGGCAGTGTTTGGGGGGGGGATAAATTAAAACAAATTGGACAACGGGGAGTGAATAAGTTACTCCTCTCACCTTTTGTTGAGCGGTGATCACTACAAGAATGTCCGAATATTTAGAAAACAAACATGAACACTGCCGGACACAAACTAAGGGACCAATTTACCATAAACCTACATTGTAAATTGACCCCCCACGCGCGTGCGCGCGCACACACAAACACACACACACATACACTAAACACCTTGGATGGGGATTTTCATAAAACAAAACGAACCGTTTTTTCTAGACATAATAAGGAGTAAGTATTTAAATTTTCAGCCCCAAGATCCATTGGTGCAGCCTGTACGCGCGACACATAAATAGATAGCCAGACCCACTTAAAAGCTGAAGAAACCTATGTTGATGTTGACTATGCTGATGTTGACAGTTTTGCTTGATGGTTTCTACTAGTTCCTAAACAATACTAGCCAGAGGAAAGTCGTTAAAGCAAAAACATTTGGATGCAGCTGATTTTGAACCTTCCCTTATGTAAAACAAGTGTTAGAGAAAAGGGCTGATAATTAAAAGGTCAAAGATTCCATTTTGATTTGTAGTGTTTTTTAATTAGGGGGGAAAAGTCAAAAAGCTAAGAAAATTCGTGAGGTAAAGGACCGCACTAGATATATCGATAACTCTATAAAGTATATAGACTGATAAGGTGATCGATAGTCCTGAGCCATGACCTATAAAAGAAAATGCCAGATATTTTAGCACAAATTAATTAATAATACTCCTCAGTTGTTTTGAGATTAAGTAATTTTAATTATTACACATATTATTGGTATCAAGGACTGGATAATTTTATATCCGACAGAATATGATAATTATAAAGACATTTTTATTAATTGGGAACCCATATCAGCCCGGCATCGGTGTTAGCGATTGCTAAACGGGCGGACTGGATTGTATAAATAAATAAAGAAACGAACGCTGTGCTGGGATCGAACTCGCGTCCACCCTGGAAGAAACCTATATGCGGTACTGCGGTTCTCAGTTAATAAAAACGTCTTTATAATTATCATATATTATTGGTACTAAAGTTTGATTAGTTTTAGTCAAACCAAAACTGTCACCAAAACTGTCAAAATAGTTTTCTTCAGTTTTCAAGTCGGTCCGGCTGGCTATATATGTATATATGTATGTATGTATCACGCGTACAGGCCACACCAGTAGAGCTAGAGGGCAGAAAATCTCAACATTTACTCCTTATTATGTCTAGAAAAAAACTTTTTTACCGCCCCCCACCCCCACATGTTTTTAGTGGGTGATTCATTTTCCATGTAAGTTTATGCTAAATTGATCCCTTAGTTTAGTTTGTGTCCCTTTGTTTTTTTGAAAATTCAGACTTTAGTGATCACTGCCCAACAAAAGGCAAGAGAAGTAACTTATTCATGAATCACCCTTTTTTCCAATTTTTTAATTGATCACCCCCAACACAGCATGTTGTCAAAAGATGTTGTCACGTGACGCTTTCTATTGAGTGACTAACCAGACCTGTTTTTACTAAATTTTGATTAGTTTCTTCATCATTTTGTTGCTTCGTCAACCTTGGGAAATCGGAATATAGAAGAGATTAGGATAAGACTCGAACGCGTATCCGATACCTCGAAAGCTCGTCTTTCACGGACAACGCCTTAACCAATTTGGCTCCTAAAGCTGTCATAGTTAGGCTGGTTTCTTATCTCTCATCTTTTGACGTCATCCCATTCTTCCGCATCGGGTAGCAAGTGCGAATCCTATCCGAACCCAAAACTGTATTCCAAATTCTTCAGCTTAATCTCACCACTGAACGATGGACCCAAACTGTATCTCACCACTGAACGATGGACCCAAACTGTATCTCACCACTGAACGATGGACCCAAACTGTATCTCACCACTGAACGATGGACCAGCTAAAGATTATGTGATAACAAATTGAATTAAAAAAGTGCAGTTAGATACTTGCCTACTTCGTTTAAGTTGCAGGCTCCAAGTCTGTCTGTCTGTCTGTCTATCTCATTCTAATACCCAATCTATTACCATGCACGCAAACATACATAGGTACTTACACATACATAGATACCTACATAAATAGTAACGGCATTTGAAGATCACACACAAACACACACATATATAATATTTTCATGCCAGTATTAAAATATAAAATGTTTCCGAAAACTTTTATTTATACTGTTTTCTGATCATCTTCCGAGTTTTAAATCTTTTCGTCTCAGCACATGACAACCTTCAATACCCTTAGAATTTCCCAGAAAGCGTTTATTACCTTAATTTCAGCTGATATGCCCTGAAACGCTATTGTAGTCAATCTTGGATACATCATTTTCAAGATTTTCTGGGGGGAGTAGGCGACCCCTAACTCCACCCCGCCCATAATTTGGAAGATGGCCAACTCAACAGGCGGGATCCGCTCCTGCGGTATACCGGGATACAGAGGGAGGCAAGTTTGCTTTCTGCGTCAATGGTTAGGGTTCGAGTTTAAGTAACAGGCAGCATTCTTTCTATCTATCTATCTATATATTAGTCTGTCAATTATCTATGTACTTTCCTACCAACCTACGTTCATTCCTACGTCACGTTTATCTATCAACCCAACGTTTCCACCGCATACCTACATTCTGACTTACCTATCTCTTCGCTATTTCCCCACCAGATCAACCTCATCTCTGATTTATTTATAAGAATCCATTCAGCTCTCCTTTTCTCTTTCTGTCAACCACGTCAGCTTGGCATGAATAATTAGCGAAAGGTTAGTCATGTTAACATGTTTATTGTGATTGTATTATCAAAAGTCAGTTTGCCCGCTTCGGGCTCAAGCCGCTGATGTTGGGG
>VCCN01000387.1:29446323-29459402 GCA_006491835.1 Architeuthis dux
GAAGATGACTGAGAAAATGTCAAAGTACAAGGACCTGGAAATACAGATCAACAGGATGTGGGGCATGGAAACCACCATAACACCGGTGGTCATCGGAGCCCTAGGTCTTGTGAAGAAGGGAACGGAAAAATTCACCAACCGTATCCCAGGTAACATCAACATCTATGTAGTCCAAAGATCGCCCTACTTAGAACAGCCCACATACTACGGAACAGGACCATACAGGACCCGGCTCTACATGATGCAACAATAAACATTAAAGAAAGAAAAAAAGATAATAATAATAATAGAGGTGTGTAGCAAATGTATCCCTGAAAAATTTACAAATTACATTTAGACAATAGAAATAGGTATCTGGCGGCAATCGCTGGAAACGAAGTAACAGCAAGTCTCCTTAGATCTTTAACTCTCTCCTTAGCATTTTTGCCAACTTCCACAAGTATGGTCTGAATCGTCTCACTTCTCTCTCGGGTCTGTAACTGATACAAAAACAGGATGGGAGATGAGACTAAAGCAAGAAACACATTTTTAAAATTACCTAAAGAAACGAAATTATTAAGGAATTGAAAATAAAGAAATCGATGGATCCAACTGCGTAATGGACTAATATAAAACACGAGAAGGAGCAGCAGCACATAACCTAATATAATAATTAAATCAGAATATCATAACAAAAAAGTAAGCTTAAGAGATACATACTGCCATAGAATATATAAACAAAATAGATTGTTCCAGAACAATAAAAGCAAAATGTACAGACAGGTAAGAATGAACAAGATAACAATCGGATGTGACGGAAATGAAACATTTTCGGAGCAGTAAAAAAAGGTGGAGTGATTGACCAATCTGAAAAACAAATTGCGGTATAGAAGTCGGACTGGCGTTTGAAATACGAATAGAGACAAAATGTAAGGAACCAGATCATGAAGCAATCCATGTTCAGATTCAGAATATTCACAGCCATACACACATGCCTGATGAAAGGGAGAATCCGCGAGTGGATAATCCAAAAAGACGCCCCGAAAGTAACCATTTCAATTAATGATTGTCCTATAATCTGCCTGCCTATGATCTAACGGGACAATTTGCGAGGGAAACATATTATTCACTACAAAGCCGAGGACTTCTACCCGAAGAGCAGAAAGTATACTGAATAAGAACCGGAGGAAGATATGATCTATTATTCATAGGTTAAACATACCGAAAGGAGTCAAAACAAAGCAGAGAAACTTGCTATGGAATGGATAGACTACAAAAGCACCTACGACATGATCCCAACATCTTGAGTATTAGAATGTCTCATTATGCTAAAAATGTAAAGAATGGGAAATTCATAACAAATTTCAGTGGAAAACTGAAAGTAGAACGTTAGTTAGTTCTACTTCCAGTTTCCCATTGAAGAACCATCTTCCAGAGAAACTCTCTATTCCTATTACTGTTCACCAATGATAGCAATGATACCACTCAATTGTATTTTGTGAAATTGTGATGGGGATATACATTTTTTTAAAGTCACAAGTAAAAACAACTACCTCGTGTATATAGCATTAAAAACTTTGCCAAAAATAAATGGGAATTAGAGACCTTGATACAAATAGTCAGGATGTTCGGGATCGAGAAACGTGCAACGTTGGTGATGCACAAAGGAAAACGAGAAGCAACAGCAAAGATTGAATTACCCAACCAGGAAAGCATCAGGACGCTGAACGGGAAAAAAAGAACTGCAAATATCTAGAAATATTCGATCAAGCAAAATGAAATGAAGGAAAAAGTCATCAAAAAATACCACAGAAGTACAAGGAAGATTTTGGAAACTAATCTCAACAGCAGAAATATAATCAAAAGAATAAATACCTATGAAGTATTATCTGAAATTTGTATCACAAAACAAGGAAATTGATTACAATTCAAATATCTGTTATTCAACGGATAACGTTGAGACAATATGGGAAAAGAAGAGAATGAAGAATAGGACTCGTCAGAATTGAGGATTGTGTTGACTGTTCAAGGGATTTGGGGACTATGAAAACAGAGTAATGAAAACGTAATTATGAAAACCAAAAGTTGAAATATAACTGACAAGAGGACAAATAGAGGATAATAAACTTTCAAAACGAGAAACCAAAAATGGGAAGAAAAACAACTGCACAGACATTCCAAGAAACAAAACAAAATTGATTGCAGATGAGATGACACAGCACCTGGAACAGTCCCGAACAGCATTGCAAAGAGGTTGGAAGAATCTGAAATCCAAGGAAGAATCGCAACTATCCTATCCAGTCAACAGCATTATTTAAATCAGCTAAAGTACTGAGGAAATACTGAAGTATTGAAGAGACTTGCTATCACTTGATTAATGAAAGCCACCAACAACTACTGGTGTGAAAACTCAATGAGTATCCACGTTTGATAGTAAGACAAATAAAAAGAGCCACAACTCAGAAACACATCAGCAGCAACGGCAAAAACGTTTGGAAAACGATGAAGCGAACAGAGTAAGAAAAATCTATAAATGCTGTTGGCGAGGATATGTTCTGTGTATTTCACTGATGATGGACAACAGATGGAATATTTAAATGAATAAATCACCAACGATTTTTTCTTTCGTTTCAGTCTTCTTCATACCTGAAGGGAAAAGAAGAAAAAAAGTAAATAAAGAGAGAAAAAACAAAACAAAAATAAACTTAAACTTTCCTAAACATCTTCCCTTAGAAATAATTTTTAGATGGGGTTTGATTTTTTCTTTTTACTTTCACATTTTTTATGATATTTCTTTCTTGAGAAAATTTATTTTGAGTTGAGTTGAGCAGTAGATGCACAACTATTAAAGATCGATTGTATGTGGGTCGCGGCCACCTCGGGTTTGTCACAGTCCATCATAAGAGGGGGTGACCCATCGCTTATCAGCATTCCTCTCTTTCGCGGCATGCCCATAAAACATGTCGTCTTTGCTGTCGTTTCCTGCGCATAATTCTTACAGGGTTTTTTATGGGTTAACCTGACTTTTTCCTTGGTTCATTTTTTATCAACAGGAAACAAAGAAAAAGTGGGGGAATGGAAATTGATGACAAAAATTAGGGATAAGAAAATGGTACATATTACGTACATGCACATCGACGTATATTAACGCATATATCCATCATGACAGACACGCGGGCACGCTCACACACACACATACACATCTATATATAAAGAGAATGGAAGGTAGAGAGATTGAGAAATAAAAAGGCAGAGATACATAAATATTTTTAAAAAGAGACAAATAAAATTAATAATCGATGTATATCATCACCATCATCATCACAATCATCATCACCATCATCGGCCAGTATGGGTCCACTGCTGGATACATGCCTTTCCTAGTTCCTTCCATGCCGACTGTGACCATGATAACCTCTGCCATGTCTTACTGCCAGACCTTTCTATCTCATCTCCATCTTATGTCTGGTCTTATCACCAATCGACTAGCCTGTTGCACCATCTGTTATGTTTTCTTCTTGATATGTGCCCTGTCCATCTCCATTTTTGTTTCTTTATCACTTCTCTGATATATTTTACCTTAGTGGGCTCCCGGATCCATGTTGATCTTTTTCTATCTCTTTAAGTTATTCCTAGCATTTCTCTTTCCATTGATACTTGTGCGATTCTGAATTTGTTTTCAAGTTTTTCCCATATTTCACTTCTGTATAGCTGATATTATAAATTCATTGTACACGTTTTAGGCATCTTGGCAAGGTACTTTTCAGTACGTCTTTCTGTTTACTAAATGCTTTCCAACCAATCCGTATACGTCGTTTTATTTCACTTTAACAGTCTTTCTCTAATTTTATCAACTGAGTAAATGCATTCCTAAACCTCTTCCAAATCTTCATCCTCTATTCTTATGGTCATTTTAGGGGAGTTATTGTTGAACGTTACTTTTGTCTTAGTTCTGTTCATCTTTAATCTTATTTTGAAGCTTTCTCTAACTTAGATCAAGTATCATGTTTTGTAACTCATCTGATGTTTGTAATATTATTGCAATGTCAACAGCAAAAATGGTTAAAATATTCTCCATCTATGTTTTCTAATACATTCATTCCATTTTCTTTGAGTTTTTCTCACATTTAAAACAGGGTCTGTCTTTGAAGAAAGATTTTAGTGTAACTTAAAGTGTAAACGACTGTGTATATAGATCCAAGATAAGCGTAAACAGTTGTATAGATAAGACATACAGAAATGCATTTTCAAAGTTGCACATATCTGGCTCTCCTGGCCCTGATCAGTAATGATGGAATGCTGGGCCACATGTATATTATTTATTTATTATTTACTTGACGACGGTTGGACAGGCAAAAGCATTAACCAAACGGGAGTATTGAAGCCTGGGTGCCGAAAAACCAGTGGGGTATACTTGTAGATTATTAATATTTGATGATGATACATGACAATACGAATGATTTTTAGTCACATCATTCTTAAGTAAATACGCCTGGAAGTGGCATGTGTTGCGCTTTTATAAATATATAAATAAATACAACGGAAAATAATAAATAAAATACAATTAATAAAATAAAAGAAAGTGATATAACAGAATAGCAGACATGACAAATAGCACATTATAAAAAAGGTGCATATATATACTTGGGCATCAATCCTTCACTTATGTATATCTAGTTAAATACGACGGACAAGGAACATCTTGTTAATATTTTATTAAATTTGTCTTGTTTCCGTACAAGAGAACGTATGTTTGGCTTCATGGAGTGTAATAGATGTCCAAAAGTGTTATCATACCAAGCGCTTTCGGCTAAACAATTAGTCATTTTCAAGTGCAGGTGAACTCATAAACGACGTTGGTCTGACTATTTGAAGATTTTTGTCGAAACTGATAATGAGATTAGCAGTTTTAATTTCTTTATATTAGATTATTAAATTTAAACCTTTAAAACTGTATTACCATGTGGTGTTTGCTATCAGACGAATAATACAACAATGCACCCTATGTCCCCTATCAAAAACAACCCCTAAATGCCTACGTTGGACACACAACTACCACCTTATCCAGATGCCTAACTTGTCACCTATCGGACTAAACTGCCATAAGACAGCATATAAATACACACATGCCTTTGGAGACTCCTATACGTAAGATACTTCTAGATAACACCCATATATTATACAGGATGAATTGCAATAATCTTGGAAACCTTAGTTAATAAAAAGAGGAATCCAACACTGAATAAAATATTCTTCGGCCAGGGTCAGGGAGTTTTGAATATATTTTGCAATTGAAACCCCTCCCAACTTAAAATGAATCTTTCTCACTACTTAAAACGTCACACACTAATGGCTAAGCCAAATACACCATGGTTGAAATAATTCTGGATTTGTCAAAGACCTTGAAAATGGCTAATTGTTTAGCCGAAAGCGGGTGGTATGATAACAACTTTGGACAACTATTACACTCCCTGGATCCAAACATACGTTCTCTTGTACGGAAACAAAAACCAATATAGTCTACCAAACAAGTATATACAATTCCAGATTCACAGAGCAATTGTGCAAAAGGATTCTTCAGTTAATTGATGCAGAGGTGGGATTTTAATTTCAGTCAGCTGGAGAACCTCCCCAGTTTCATTGTAATGAAGATCTTATGTCAACGAGAAATGTTTAGCCCGATTGATTGGATTAGAAGGCAATATTTACCAGATTTAATACAACTTGATTTCTTTTTATTGGGCTGCATTAAATACAAAGCTTATGCTACAAGCCCTAATGCAAAGAGAATCGTCATCCAATTACAAGAAATACGTTAATGGATCTTTGCAATTCAATATGTAATTTATACCTTTCCGCGGAATGAGGACTTGAATCGTCATTCAAACATGAATTCCAGCGTGACAGAATCACAGTTTTTACACATTTATTCAAGGAAAAAACAGTCATTTTGCTGTTATATTTTAGAGCAACCAACCCTCCTGATTATAGTAAAACAGGGTGTGTTTATTCGTTAACTAAAGTTTCCAAAGCAGAAAGGTTTTACAATTGATATTTGTGGCCCGATAAAAGCTCATGACGGAATCACACAAAAGGTTACCCTCAGTTTTGATACCTGAGTTTTAATGCAGTTTTCAAAAGATTTCTCGCCATTTGAGAAAAAACATAAATGTTGATATCATGTAGTGATTTCCTTTGATAACATATGAGTGTGGCAGAATCGCAAATGTCACATGTTTTTGTATATTATGATACCGTCACAATTTCTGACAGGATTTGCTGATTTTGTAACAGTACATTAAAAAATTGGTCAAGATTATGCAAACTATTGCTGAATCTAGTCGAAATTGCAATGTACCACATAAATAGAGCAAAACATTTTGATTCTTTGTCAATTCTTAAAGATTATATGGGGGAAATAAAAGTTGTATATAGGGACAATAAAAATAAATTAGTGTGACGGAATCACCATTGGTAACGTTTCTCCTGGAATTCATGTAAACATAAAAATTCGACTGAAGATGATTACTGCAACTTTTGTATTGTATATAATATAAATTTAAAGAATTATAAAAATATATCTTTTTTAGTATAAATGTATTTATTTATTAGAATGAAATAAGCCCTTGCGTATGCGTAACACATTTTCGTAGAATATGTACGACTTTTTGGCTCAGTCGGTAAGAGAGCCGTATACCGATCACTTGGTCGTGATTTAAAATCAAATGTTAACTTTAGATATCGGTTTGGTTTAACGTGACAGGACAGACAATCAGTGAAGAGCGTATTCCTCTATATTAGGTGAGGATTATTCTTGTTGTTGTTCCGGTAGAAAAACAAAGTGAACCCAAATTCCTACTTTGACAATAAGATTGGGAAAGAAGCAAATGCAATGACATCAAGAAACTGGGAACAAGACTTTCGACGAGGAAAATATAATGTAGATGAGAGGAATCGAATTTGGACAGGTGCGAAGAGAACTATCGCTGCTGTGTGTGCAGGGGGGGGGGTGAATAGAAAAGGGGGGAGGGGACATCAAGGAATCGGATAGAATGAAGCTAATACGAAAGAGAGGGAAGAAATGAAGAGATGAAAGCGTAGAAGAAGCTAAATGTATAAAGAATGAAATTAAAGTTAACAAATAAGGGACAGGTTAAAGCAGATTAAGAGAAAGAAATGGCGAACGAGAAAATGGATAGAGAAGGAAAGAGAAAGACAGGGATGTTCGGGGGGAAAAGGTTGAGTGAAATGAAGGTGATGGCCTAAGAGAGAGATTAGGAGACGGGGTAAATTAAAACAGAGGAAGGGGAGTATGAGAGAGAGAGAGAGAGGGGGCATAGTGAGAGAAAGACAGAGAGAATCAGAACGGAGAAAAGGTGGGCGGAGGGTACGGAAAGAAGGAGAACTGTGAGAAAGAGAAGTGGTAGAATTACAAAGAGGGGAGACAGGTGGAAAGCCAGCAAGTTGTTGTCCCTATTTTCCCAGCTCAATTATTTTACTTTCTTTTTGTTTTTATAGATTTTGTCATTGGCCTCATAAATATTCAATTTGTTCTGCCAATCGCAATTTGGGCCGCTTGAGAGGCAAATTTCAATGTTTACATTATGTTGTTTCCTTTCACTTCACACTTGACTGTCACCGTAACCATCGCCGATGGCACCGACATCACCGACGGCAGCGCTGTCACCGGAAAGTTTCCTGACGTGACTATATTCAGTAATCAAATGTGAGATAGACAAAGAAAGGAAGAAAAAGGACTTTCCGTATAAATCAAGAGATAAATACACACACACACACACACACACATACACACACATATACACGCGCGCTCGCGCGCACGCGTTGCGAACGTATTCTTCTAATTATAATAATTATAATAACTACAATATCAATTCGCTACGACTGATGATCTAAAAATGACAGCACAGAAACACGTCCACGGACATATTTTGCGTAGTAAGCTATGTCTAATAAATCCAATCACCACAATCGTTAGTTTTTATCAAACGCGGTCAAGTGTAAATACCTACTTTTTAAAATATATTTTATATGCTGAAAATTGATTGTTGATGTATGTATATGCAAAAATATGTAAATATATGAACGTGCCTGGGCACACATATCTGGAAAAAGGTAAACATGCACACGTATATATATATAGATAATTTTATATTCGACAGAATATGATAATTACAAAGACCTATATAGGAACCTATATATGCTCGGCATCGGTTCGGCATCGGTGCGAGCAAAAGAGAAACGAGTGCCGTGTAGGGATCGAATCCGCTTCCAATGTGGACGAGGGTTCGATCCCGCACAGCTTCAGGGAATTAAGGACAAGGCTGCTGTCGTGTAACGGTTTCCCAGCAACAACCTGATCACGTGGTCGTTACCATCTCTTCATTTACGATATTACTACATTTTTCTTTTTCAGCCTAGTTTAACAAAATGATTAGCTTTTAACACCTGGTGTTAGGAAAGTAAGAGGGAGTAGTGCCTAGCCATTACACACACACACACACACACACACACACATATGTGTGTGTGTGTGTGTGTGTGTGTGTGTGTGTGTGTGTGTTGAGGACAAAAGGGACAAGATGACCAGTTACACTAGTGTTTCATGCTTCAATGCATTTTTCAGACTGGTACCCAGAAAAGATTTCAAAACACCAAATCAAAATGATATTTCGCAAAAAGGGGTCTCTCGCAAAAATTATTACACCTGGGCTGACCTTAGCTTGACCAGAACACAGAGATAAAGAGGGAGAGAATATCGAAAAATCATCCCTGAATTTAACTGATAAGCATTTCACAAAGGGTAATCCATTAAACAAAATATTTAACTGAAATACTGTAAAAATTAGCCACAGTTGTACAAGCAATATGGCCAAACTAATTAATACACAAAAATAAAATCTTAAACCAGAATATCAATACTACACAACAACCAATAGTAACTTGTAATTGAAAAAAAAACCCAGCGAATTGCCACTTGGACAGCTAATGCTTAAAATATAATATATAAAGCAACAATATCTACAAAGAAAAACCAAACACTATCAAATATTATATCGGAGCTTCGAAGAGCAGATGGAATGATAAATATGCTAATCATAAAGTGAATTTCTCGCAAATCAAATATAAACATAGCACTGCATTGTCCAGAAATTAAATGGTCCATATTTACCCATACCCGTCCACCGAACAACCTAAACGGAAAATGCTGGATATGTCTAGAGGAGAAGTTTAGAATCTCGAATTTTAGACATAGAGACAACTTACTAAATCAGAGAAATGAAATCCTATCTAAGCATCGCCACAAGGAAAGTCTTAAACTAAAATTAGTAAACTAAATCATATCTACACCTAAAATAAGTAAAAATAAATAAATAGGAAGACATCTAAAATCATGGCTAAACGTTGACAGTTTATTACTTAGGTACGATATAGTCCACGCGTACACCTACCAATAATCATTTTGTAAGAATAATGAACTAAACATTTTTGATAAATTATCGACCGATTGATAATCCATAAATCTACAACTCTAACAATTTTCTCAAGATAAAAACTCCCTAAAAACCTAGTAGACAGAAACTGTAAAATGTTTTATAAAAAATATATAACGGTGAATAGGATCTATATTTTAGAAATAGGAGCAATCGAAACTAGTAAACTAACCCATGAGAAAAAAAATGATATCTGTACTCAAAATAAAGTCTTAGATTCTTCTTACAAAACGAACGCAACCTTACGTCACAGTTTGATTTTGAGAATTGATTTTAAAAAAAGAATAAACAAATATTCTTTTATTACGTCATTAAAAAGTTACGTTCGATATATTGACATGTAAACTTGTTAGTCAGTGACAACTATCGATGCTAGAGAAGCGTAGTGCATCTAAAAAGAATAAATGGAGCTAGAGGGCTGAAAATTTAAACATTTACTCCTTATTATATCTAGAAAAAACGTTGTTTTTGTTTTTTGAAAATCATCGCACAATATGATTTTTTAAAGGGGGGTTCAATTTACAATGTAAGTTTATGTTAAATTGATCGCTTAATTTGTGTCCGGCTGCATTCACGCTTGTTCTTTTTGAAAATTCAGACTTTTTTTTTTATTGATCACTGTCCCCAAAACGGCGAGAGAAGTAACTTATTCACTGATCACCCCTTTTTCCATTTTTTTTAATTGATCACCCCCAACACGCCATGCTGCCAAAAGACGTGGGTCAGATAACGGTTTCTATTGAGTTGCTAAGCAGACCTGTTTTATTACTAGTTTTACTCCGTGCTGTTCTTGTTGTTTTTTTATTGTTTCTGACATAGCCTCTGCTGTCTCCAGGCACGAAACGCTATTTCGACCGCCCGGTAATTAGTAATCCGTTCCCCAGACAATAATTCTCCCAAGAAGGGTCGAGTCAGTGATACACCCTAATATCACAACATTCGCTTAACTATCGAGGCTTCCGTAACCGGACTGATTATAGCGATATCCATTAAAAAGAACTTCCCAAGTGTGGGATGCGAGTTTAGGTCCTGACAAAAGCTACTTCTTTATTTCTGATATTGCGGTCGAAGCGTATTTTGATCGTGAGTGTTGTGAATAATAAGATGGAGTAAAACTGGTAATAACATAGTAGAGAAAACGCCATGCTGTTTAGTGCTCTTAAAGAAGAAATAGACAACCGTAAAATTCTGAGTCAACACTCGTCAAAGACTTTCTTTGTACACTCGTTGTGAGCTCACAATCACTCGCAGGTTAATCAGCTGATATCTTGAATGAAACATTTATAGCAGAATTTCTTTATAAACTAAAAGCTCCGTAAGCTATCTATCATGAACATTTAAGATTCAGTTCGTTTGGTCAAATACTTATGCGTCCCACTTTTTATAGGGTACTGCTCATAAGTATTTGAACAAGCACAACATCTGTTTGTATTGCTTAAGATTGCAGGGGGAACTATGGATTTTGAGCAGGGGGTTCCAAATTAACTTACTAGTTTGACAACTCTTCCATTTAGCAATGTGAGTTCACTTTTTCAGTTTCCTTGAACAGATTTTGGAAAGATAGAAGAAGAAAATTTGATTTCTTTTCATTTCAGAATTTAATTTAGTTTTCGAGGAACATGACTACATGCATGCGTGGTTATGTTGATTGCAAAACATTTGGTTCTTCTTGCGAAATGTTTCTGTTTTGAACTCTCAAAACCAAGCGATTAGAAGCCACAAAATGTCGGTCTGTTCAAATACTTATGACAAGATCTCCGGTTTCAATCCTGGCTCGAGGCACCAAGGTACTTATAGTCAGTAGCCACACTGATGAGTCGTAAGACGACGAAACAGCGCTGTATGTGGATTTGACAATATATATATGCATGCACAGGCAGTCATACTGTCGGGTTATCCATCTGAAGCAGATCTCTCCAGCCAGCTCGGGCATCCTTTCAACGATGTGCCTTGGATCTTTGCTCAAGTTGCACCGACAGCACCACTGTCGCGATACTCTACAGCCAGCTTGGGCATCCACCAACTACGGAGTGTTCACGTCCTGTGGTTTAACTACACAGGCCAGCCATACTGTCGAAATACTCCCTCAAAGGGGCGACAGACCGCCATACCTAGCTCGGGTATCTGCCAGGAGAAAGAAACTCCTGTCAAACTGCTTTGCTGCTATTCGCGCCCCTTGGTGAACCATAGCTTGATTTAAAGGATAGGTTCGGCCGTGCGCACGTCGCACTTCACATTAAAACTCCATTACACAGGCCCCGCACTAATGTCGTATAGTCGTGGAAAACCCTCCGAGAATCTTCGTTCGCGGAGTCAAGCTATTCATATAGTCTGTAGAAACCTTCTTTTTTTGTGTGTGTGTGTGTTTTTTTTAATATAAAAAAGGCTAACGTTAAACGAGAAATATTCTGTTATAAAATCTATAGTCCCGAAGTATCCGCAACTCTATGTGCTGCAAATCAGTTATCTTCCGCCCCCCCCATCAATCTATTATGTTAAAAACTTTCCATTTTCATTTTACTACTATTTATTTAAATATCTTTTAGAATTTACTGTTGTAGATCACTTTATATAGGGGATCATCAGCTAATTTCCCATGGACCTGTTTCGGGGATATTGTAAAACAGTACAGGTGTTTTTTACCATAGGTTCCCCCAGCCGTTTTGATCGCTATACAACTGTCCGACATATATGTCACTGTGTATATCCACAATATTATCCAAATCTATTAAGTATATGAATGCTGTTCTATTTGGGTGTCCTTTTATTTATGTAATTTTATTTAATTATGTATCCCAACATTCTAGAGGTCTATTTATTATAAATAAAGTTAACTATACATGGATACATTTTTGAAGTGCACGGAACAATATTCTTACCTTATCTAATCATCTTTCTTGGAATATATGTTTTTGTTAAATATATGCCGAAGATTTCTAACTATGGATTATAGTCTATTTATTAAAATTATAATTAACGCTGTATAGATATCATTATACATTTCATGAAAAAATATATTGAAAAAAAAACACTTACCTTAAAATCCTGATATTCCTAAATTAAGTCTCTGCGTTTTTTGCATATTCCAGCGATTTTCGACGTTTCTTCCATAGGTTCCTAATCCTGACTTTTAGCTATTTATCTTCTAATGTGTAATTACGAATTGTAAAATTCCTCTATCACCCCACCCCACACTTATTTTCACCGACGGCAGTTATCGCTCAGATGATCTACGAAATTGTTTCCAACCAAAATGCCTCAAAATGAGATCTGAGGCGTCCTTACCCCATGGGCGCTTAAATGGAATTTCTACCACCAAACACTATCTAATCTTAAATTTAATCTGAGATGTGGTTCTTGTTTGAATTTGTTAAACCAAACGTTGATATGTTTTGCCCAAAGATATTATCTATTTCATTTCACCCACGTGTACATGTATACATACGCACCTACCACCACCCCTCCACTCCCACACTACCTACATAGATATTCCTTTTTTATTCAAAACTGCACACTTGGAGTGTGATTTTTTTTATTAAATACGTGTTTAAACTTCATAACTATGGATTAAATTCTACAGGTTTATTTATT
>VCCN01000387.1:29537142-29547547 GCA_006491835.1 Architeuthis dux
ATATACCGTATTTGATTGCATATAGGGAATACAGGCAAAGAAATGTTGCCTCATTAAAGCAATTAATATTCAAGAAATAGCAGTCAACGTAGAAAAGGCTAGACACTGGCTAAAAGAAACAATATTATTTAAGGGGATTTTTCAGACATTTTTGTAAAAAGGTACGTTCTATATACTAAACATACACACATGTGTAAGTTCTTTATATCATACCTTCTCCCTGAGATGATTTTAAGAAATAAATATGAATATTAACTACGACAAATAATCGCGTAGTTAATTTACGTACAGGAATCTGACTAATGTTGTTACTTGAACATAATAATTAGATAACCCCTTAAGAGGCAACTTCCAGTGGAACTGCGGACAAAGACCCGGTTTCTGTTACATGCGTCAGCTTAGAGATCCTTGCAAGTTTCAAGTCTGGTCGAGACCAGGACTTTATTCCTACAATTCCTCACTTGGCAGGATGCAAGTCCACCGAAGGAAGACCTCCACCCTAATCACACAACTAGCTGCTGAGTGCACAGGTAAAGTTCTCCTAATGAAGTTTTCCACACTCTTCGCTCATACCGGGAATCGGAATCGAAACCGGAACCTCCTGCGTGCGAGGCAGACATGCTAAACATTACACTATGCGAGCGGACATAATGACGAGTGCGATGTAAATATTGAGATATTAAGTGAATTAATCATACGTTCACTAAAAGAATTACTGCTCGCTTCGTTTTCGAAAATTGCAGAAGCGTATCAGTTTTATAATACAAGCTAAATATTAATTGACCGTTAAGCTATCTCATTGTTTCTACTCTGCAGGAGAGGAAAAATTCATGGATCCACACCCAAATTTACTGAAATTCATAGAAAACTTCTGGAGATATCATGTGGATAAACAGACGAACAGAAATATATGATTGAACACATTTACCTCTTCCAACTTTCTTGGCAGAGGTCAATAAACACCAGATACACTAATAATTTAAACAAAGATTATAATGGGGAAAGTTAATATCTGTACAAACTGGTTTGCATATTTCTAGGCTCCAGAGAGAGAAAAGGGTGGAGAGTGATAGAGAGAGGGGGTGCCTGATAAATAGATAGCATACCTATATATGCAGTTTTACGTTTTATATTCTTATTAATCTAAATATGTGCGTGTGAGTGTGTGTATGCACACGCACGCAAAATTAATTATCTGTGAATAATAGAATTTTCTTTCATCAATAAATCTTGTATCTATCTATCTATCTATCTATGATATCTCAGAAACCCTATTAAATGAAAGTTAGTTTCTTGTCAGTTGATATTAAAGCAAATTATCATAAAAAACCTCAGATTTAATTCCATATTTACCCAATAATCAGTGAACACACGCAAACAGAAATTTATTGTTCATTATGTAAATACAAATTTATTTATCAACATACCAACACACATGCACGTACACACACATACAGATTCATATATTTGAATGAACTGATATAGATATCTAGTTATATGGAGACATCAAATCTTGCTTGTGTGTGTTCGAAGTGTGCTGTATGTTAATTGCAAATCTACAGGGATCATGGAGAATGAATGGGAAACAAGTTTCATTATGATACTAATTAATCTTAGATTCGCTAATTCCGTACTGGAAACAGATCGATTTTGTATGCAAAAATGTATCAATATACGTATGCACATATCAGAAAAGTAGATTAACAGATCTGGCAATATATATATAAACTGCTGGGGAGCCATGGCAGAAACACGCTATTGTTTTTAATTCTCCCGAAACCCTTGGCCATGGTAAGCAACTGATGATCAAGTTTAATACACTTGTAATTTCCGTGTAAAACATATTGACTTTCTGAGTACTTTTCTCTGGTAGCCGTAGAAATTATTCTTTCCTCTTTGTAAAATTATATATATTTCTTTCTAAGGAAGATGTGTGTTGTTACAAAATCTGGACAGGTGAACAAAAGAATTTTAGAAAATGGGATCGGCGGAGGAGGACAGGAAAAAGAAGCTGTACGACTCACAAACTAGCGCGGCCAACACATGGTCGGGTGGATGCGCGAGAAGTAAGTGATTTTGGTTTTCGTAGTAAAATCGGAAGCTGTGAATCTTTACTGACTATATATATATATATGAAAAAGAGAGAAAGGACCGCAAATGTATTAGATTTAAGTATTATTTATTATTATTACTACACGTGTTTCGGCTGTTAAAAGCCTCTTTAGGTAATTATTTTTTTTTAAAATGTGGATTTTACAGCAATTGGAAAAGTCCGTTTTTTGGTTTGTTGGCTTTTTAAAAATTCTTGACCGTGTCAGTTCATGTATGTATGTATGTGTGTGTGTGTGTCCTGCTGCTGGGACAGTTCAGGTCACATCTGCTTAGCTTGTAGGGTTAGAGTGGGTTTGTCCCTTCCTGCTACAACTGTGTAGTGGGTCTGGGATATGTCTCGAATTCTTTGATACTGTTCGGTCGTTATTTCGTTTTTATGGCCCTCGGATTTTGGTATTTATATATATATATACACTGGTGTAGGGGGAATATTTCAATTTCATAGTTTTTGGTTGCTGAATAAATGTGTTTTTCTTATGGTCTGTTTAATAATGGTTTGTATCTATTAATTACATTTTGTTCTTTTGCTGCAAATGTTGCGTAATTATCTGTTTGATAAATCGGCATTATTTTGAAGTGTCCACCGCTACATTGGAAAATATGTTTTCAGGAATTTTAATATTGCTCTTGTGAAGTGCTGCCCTGTTGTTCAGCGCTTGCGTGCAACCTATATAGTTTTCATTGCGGTTTGTGCATTCAATCACATAGATGACGTTTTTTGAATTGCATGTTAGGTTCCTTTTTATTTCGAAAGGGTCTGTTGAAGTTTTCGAAGTAAGATTTTCCTTCAATTAGCATATATACCACATTTCTTGTTATTGCATTTTGAGGCCCCTTCTACGATATCATCTCCAAATTGGGCCGATGTTAGAATGTGTATCAAATCTTTAGGTTGACGTTTGCTTTTGATTAGTTTTGTTTCATTATGTAATTTTTTCATCTTATCATTTCTCTTGAGCTGATGTAGGTTTTGATGTATTTCGGGGAATACGTTGTTGTGTTGTTGTGAGTAGATACGAATGCTAGGGGTTGGTCTCTGTTTTGTTTTATGGGGTTCCTTAATACTGTTAGTGGGATTTGTTCGGCTAGTTCTATCCCCTTGTTTACTAAAGATATGGGGTACCCCCTCTGGCATAAGGTTTGACGAAGCTCTTCTAAGCGGATTTTTTGTAAATTTTTGTCAGTGACAATTGTGCAGATTTTACACAGTATTTTGGGTGATGGCCTTTGAAGTGAAAATATTGTTTTACCATTTTTATTTTTAATTAGGATGTCTAAGAAGGGAATTTCTTTAAAGTTATGTTCTACGGTAAATTTTATATTTGGGTGTAAGTTTTGTAGCATGAGGAAGATATCATTGATACTGCCCCATGAATATTTCCAGAAGATAAAACAATCATCTAAGTATCTCGTCCACGATTCTATGAAGTTATTTTTCATTTCGCTACCGTATTTTAGTTCTATGTTTTCAAAATAAGTTTCTTCTAAGTGTGCTAAAGTGAGGGTAGCGTATGCTGGTGCCATTTTAGTTCCCCTCGCAGTTCCCAGAATTTGAATGTAGTTATTATTATTAAATAGAAATGAGTTATTTCTTAGGATTAAATCTATGCTATCAATGATGAATTCCTCGTTAAATCTTGGGTGTAGTATGCCGGGATGTTTTTTAATCCAGTATGAGATGGCCTGCTTACCTAGTTCGTGGGGTATGTTGCTGTATAGGCTGGTAACATCGAATGTTGTTAAAAGAGTTTCAGGATCAGTTTGGTTGGGTATGAATTTTAGAAATTGCATGTCGTCCCTGACAAAACGTTTTACTTTTTCTAGGAATGGTTGTAAGAGTATGTCTGTTAGGTTGTGGGGAAGGCTGGGCCTGCTATTATTGGGATTGGGGATTTCGATGTATTCCGCTTTCTGTGTCTTAATTGCATTTTTAACTTCTTCTGACCTTTGGATTTTGTGTAGACCGTAAAAATTGCTGTTTTTTTAATCAAAATTAATTAAGTAGTCTTTTTCCTTTTTTGTTAATTGTTTTATCATATTTGGAGCAGAACTTGTTAATTTGAGATATTATTTTTTTATCTATGTTTTCATCTATTGGTTGATAGTTAGATTGATCGTTTAGCATTTCTTGGATTTTATTTCGATAATATTCTCTATCTATGATGACTGCTGCACTCCCTTTATCGGCTTCATTTATGATGATATTCTTATTGTCTTGGATATCTTTTAAAGCCTGCTTCTGTTTGTATGAGATTTTATTACGTACATTTGAATTTTCTTCTGACTCTAGGTTCCATAGTTTTTCGAGGTATGTGTCTAGGTCTTTATTCCTTCCCTTGTGAGGACAGAATTTAGATTTGTTCTCCCACTAGGAAGTCGTCCCTGTTGTCGGAGTCCAGGAACATTTCTCTTAATCTAAATTTACGTTTGAATTCTTTAAGGTTTCAGTTAAGTTACTTTTTGGTGTTGGACCGAATTTAAGGCCTAATTTAAGTACATTTATTTGGTCATTGTTTAGTTTGTATGATGACAGGTTGATGATTTTAGATTTTTGATCACTTAGGTTAATTCTCTTACCTGATTTGCGTTCCCTAAAAAATAGTTATTTTTTCTACTACGTTTTCTTGTCTTAGGAGTTTTCTGTTTTGGAAGTGTTGGCCGATGTATAGTGTATGGCCTGTATCTCCATGATATTGTTTGTCATTGTACGTTCTTGTTTTGTAGTTCCTGTTTTGATTTGTGTGTGTTATTGTGTTGGGGTAGTTGTGTTTATCTTGTCTGGTATGTTGGTGGGTATCGTTCTGTTGTCTGTCATTTCTATATTGCGTTTGTCCCTCTACGGGTTTGTTTGTGTGGGTTCGTAGGTAGTAGGTCTGTGTATTATTTGGTTGTGGGAATTTGGTTTATCTGGTGCGTTGTTTCTGTTCCTGTTTGAGTTGTTTTCGTCTTTCTTCCTTTTTCTGAGACTCTCTTTCATGTTCGGGAAGATTTGTCCACCATTGTTTCTTCTTTTCTAGGATTTGTGTGGATTTTTCTTCTTCCTTTTTGTGTTCGGATTTCCATAGTTCTGAGAGGAATGGATGAGTCTTTTTTTTTTTATCTTGGAGAGGATTTCCTCGTCAACTTCCAGATATATGGTCGTATATTGTACCATGTTGTCTTCTAGGATCTTCACTTGAGCCTGAAGTTCAGTGACATTTAGCTTCAATTTGATCCTATTTCGTTCTTCTGTTGCCTGCGGTGTCATTTTCTCTCTAAATTTCTCCGGCATATATATGAGAGAGAGAGAGAGAAAGAGAGAGAGAGAGAGAGAGAGAGAGAGATCTGTAGAATCTAATCCATAGTTATAAAGTTATGATAATACCCTGAATCTAAATAATAAAATAAAATTACATACTAAATCTAAAGAAAAAAATAAAATAAAACATCCATATACTAAATAAATTTGGAAAGACTATAAATCTGCAGAGTAACATATATGCAGGACAGTTGTGTAACGATCAACACAGCTGGGGGAACACCTGGTAACAAACACCTGTACTGTTTTGTAATCTCCCCGAAACAGGTCCATGAGAAAACAGCTGATGATAAAATGAAATCTACGACAGTAGGATTTAAAATTTTTAAAAAATGAACAGTAGTAAAATCAACATGGAAAACGTTTAACACAATACATTGATGGGGGTCGGAAAATGTTTGACTTGCATCACATGGCGTCGCGGATACTTTTGGACTGTACCTTTTCTAACACAAGATTTCTCATTCAACGTTAGCTTTTTAAAAATAAATCTCAATGTGAACATTTATGACATAATTTTGCATTAATGCTTCCCATAAAGACTTCATGAGACGAAACCCAGCATCGTTACGTAAATGCTTATAATTTTGTCTATAAACAGTTATTTTGTATTGGAAATTAGATTAGAGCTATAGCTTATATGATTTTATTTTGACAACACCGAAGAGTATAATATTCTCTCCATTTTTTTGACTGTGAGCTGTATGCGCGAGCTTGCACCCACCTTACATATTCATCATCATCATCATCATCATCATCATCATCATCATCATCAGCAGCAGCAGCAGCAGCAGCAGCAGCCATTATAAGCCCATTGCTGGACAAAGGTCTTTCCCATCTCCTTCCATGACGACCACGACTGCGCTAACCTCTGCCATGTCTTTTCGTACTGCGTTAACTGTCATATGGGCACCAGTCGGTTAGTCTTTTTCTCCATCTGTTGTCATCTCTTCTGGCTACGTGTCCATCCCATCTCCATTTATATAATATCCTTCACCCTAGTCCTCCCTCTGATCCATGTTGATCTTTTTTCTATCTCTTAAAGTTATCCCTAGAATCGCTCTTTTCATGGCTCTCTGCGCGACTCTAAGTTGGTTCTCAGTTCGTTTTGATAATTTCCACGTTTCGCATCCGTAAGTCATAGTTCTCCCATACAATGTATATAAGTATGTATATAAGAATTTCTAATCTATCAACTATCCTAACAACTCGCACACACTGATACCTATACGTGTGCATATATAAAACATCATAAACCTGTGCGAATATCACAAAAACTTATCTTTAGTACTCATATACACAGACACTCGGGTATACAAGACTCTTTGCTTACACACACGTGTTTGGGCGTACACACATACACATACACGCAGACACGCGCGTATGAGTACACAACGACAACAATATCACATACTCATAAGGCTGGTCTCCAAGATGGGGCATCAGAGATGACACTAAAAATTTTAATCTTTCTGACAATTAAAATCAAATTTACATTTTTATTCTAACTTCATTCGATACTGGACATTTTATCCAATTTTTTAAAATTATAATTTTGATTTGTTCTTACGACGTCATTTATCATGTGACCTGCCTGAGACCTGACAGCCAGGGAGTGGGCCCTGAGAATATATTCCGATGACTGGGGGAAGTGTGCAGGGAGAGGGCTAAATATGGCGCCTTTTTAAAAGTTTCTAAGACAGTTACCCGAACAAGTATGACAAATGCATAAACCACTTAGAAATTGTTCTGATGATGTTGCTTTTCTTTCTTCCTTTCTTGTTCTGAAAAATAAAACTAGAGGTTAAAAAAGGAACAAGCATTTTAATGAATAAAAATAAAGTGAATTAAACCCTGGAGCAAAAGCCTAGAAAGCTTTTTAACATCTGCCTCCCTCTCGTAATTATTAATCAGTTTTTGCAAGTTTCCTTCCTATGTTTACAGAAATGTATTGTCTATTTATGTGTGTATGTATGCGCTTGTTGGCTGTGATGGTTGTATGTTTGCCTTCAGCTGCCAGTAGTATTAGGTGCCTGAAACAAGATTTCGAAGTGGGCAAACTCTCCTCACTCGAAGAATTGGCTAAACACAATTTTCATACCTTCCGTTTCTCCTCATATGGACTAAGCTTAACATAATACACGTGCACACGTGCACACACACACACACACACACACACACACACATATATATATATATATATATATAAATTCAGGCCGAAGTTCTCTATACATATCTATAACTGAAATCTGTTATCTTCTGCCTGTTGTACTCTTCTACGGCCTTCTTCGGGTTGGTATAGTAAATGGGGCGGGTTCGGAATGATGACCCCCCCCACCTGAAAAATACCAATATTGCGGATCATACACTCAGCAATCCTTTCCTGGATCTTAATAACCCATTAGAAAAACGTTTATGTGGCACCAGTTTCGAACACCGACACGATTCTGACACCCAAAAATGACCGACAACATAGTTATGACCTAAGGATGTCTCCCACCCAAAAATAAACAGCGGAATGGGACATTC
Source organism: Architeuthis dux (assembly GCA_006491835.1). Lineage (NCBI taxonomy): Eukaryota > Metazoa > Mollusca > Cephalopoda > Oegopsida > Architeuthidae > Architeuthis > Architeuthis dux. The sequence continues at coordinate 29,545,082 of VCCN01000387.1, forward strand.
CGCTCCCACGCTTCAATGGAGGCCCCCGTCCCAGCATTCCGAACCCTCTCCATTTACGACACCCACCGAAGGCTGTCGGGTACAACGGCCGAAACGTTGTGTTCAAAAGACGAACCGAGATGAGGACAACAGTCCGAAAAGATCTATACATAATGAAATTGTGTTAACTGACAAGTTATCTTGCCGGTACATTAAACAATAGTGTCCATCGTGGAGCTAACAGTTATTTTCCAAGACAATATACAATTGTCCTATGAAAAATACAAAGATTTGAAATGCAAGAGTGAAGGAAACAGCGGTCGGTGTAATGTAATTCCCGTCGAAGTTGGGAATCGTGGTTTCGTTGCCACTTCAACTTCGAAATGGCTAAAGAATCTCGGAATAATTAACTCAAATAGAAGGAAATTTTTTACAAAGCTCCAGAACAGAGACTGCATCCAGTTGGATATGGCAAGCATATCATGAGAAGCTTTCAACTGACAACGTCTGGTAATATTGTGAGATACTGATGGGTAGTGGTAATATTTTAGTCCTGAAACCATGCTTGACCCCAAGATCATCTTTCGATGTAACTTTGTTGGGATCACTTCTGTAGGTGCATTTTAGCAATGTGTATGAATCTACTCTAATAATTGTCTTGGTCCGCAACACTGGACTCTTTCACTTTGCTGAAATAAATACCTCCTACTCACGGTTTCAAACTATGCACTCTTCCCGGTAAACGAATTTAGTATGTTTTCTAAAAACATTTTTTTAAACCCCCAAAAAAACAATCCATCACCCGTGAATTTTTTCCCACTGGGATTAACGAGTAGATCATATGAAGAAAAAAATGGATCAGGACACGTCGTATGGCAATGACCAGCAAACTAAACCTGCTGGCCGTTATTAATGGATCTCCTATTATTGGTGGTCAGATACCAAACTGCTCTGTTAATAAATAATATGAAAAAATGGTTCAGGACGCACATCGTATAGCAAGCTAATTTTGCAGGCAGTTGTTAGTGGGTTCGATCCTCATTGGATCTCCCACTATTGATGGTCTGAAAAAATAAGGGGGAATCGGTTCAGAACGCACGTCGTAAGCAATGATCAGCAAGCTAATCTTGCTGGCCGCTGTTAGTGGGTTCGATGCTCATCGGATCTCCCAGTATAGATGATTTGATACCAACCCACGTTAAGTTAATATACTTATATAATGAGCAGTGTGAAATTTTGCATCTAATGCATCCTACCCATTATTTGAAACCATGAACTCTTCAACTGAAACAAATTCACTATTTTTTTCCTTAAAAAATCGTTTCATAGAAATTCAAATATATCCATGAATTTGTCATGGGTACATAGGTACTATTACATGTATATTTAAATGTGTTGTTTATGAAATGCTTATTGTGCGCATATATGTGTGAATTCTAAGTACAAGCAAGAGTTGATATCAAGCTTTAAAAATATAGTACAGGAGAGAATGGAACCATGAATTGGAACGCGAAAAGCATCAAGTTTTAATTATATAGTTGTTATATTTATTACTGCTGTATATGCCTGTGTATCAATCGACGCTTGATTATTGGTAATCATTAACCTATGATATGTTTAGTCTATAGATTGATCTCAGTTTGCAATACTAATGGTACAACAGCTTAAGCTAACCAAACAATTTTTATAATACATGAAACACATTTCAGGAAATCTCACTAACAATCCTTGTACGTCTTATGAACTGAGAGTCAGTGAGTCTGAAACACCAAGCGGCAAAGGCGAAGTATTTCCCATTTATTATAACAGGACTTAACACTGAACAAAAAAGATCCTGTTTTCATTCAAGTATTTATTCACGTCTATTACGATAGAATATTATTGTAATATAACAGTTTTTGCTGTTTTACATGTCAAACTATTAGAGTTACTCCTAGAAATGATTTCAACATAACGAACCTATTACAAGTCCCCAAGGTATATACGAGTATATTTTGTTCTCCAATTTAATCTTTTTAACAAGGTGTTTGACAGTTATAGCTTTTAGAAATTATGTTATTATAATTGTTTGAATAGTGCAGTTCTTCTGAAAATCTTACAATTTAATAAGCGTAAAGTTTAGCTAAAATTTGTCATGGCCAAAGGAACCAAATAGCAAACCGTATGATATATACTGGAAGCAAACGGTATGATATGTGCTGAAAATTAAAATCATTTCACAACAAAAAATATATGATAATCAGATGTTATTTCCCCTTTACTTAAAGCATCCTTGTCCTTTGCTGATTCGGATAATGAAAAACATTCATGAAATGTATTTAATATATTCTAGTCAATATAACTTAAAAGTATACAAATATTTATGTTGAAACTGACAGAAAGAACACAGACAGAAACAGAAAGATGGACGGACAAGTGATATTCGTTTATTTAGTTCGGAAAGCAGCAATGGTATGCGCATACACACACGCGCATACACACACGCGC
>VCCN01000387.1:29614421-29625493 GCA_006491835.1 Architeuthis dux
AATCTATGCATGTGTGTATTTATGTATGTATTGGAAGAGAAGTAACATCAAAATGAGCTCAGACCAATTAGTGAACTAATGTTGTTTGAATTGTGGCCAGAGACCCCTGACCAATGAATTCTGACCCCTGCTTATGATTCAGGCAATTTTGGCATCTTTTAGTTAAGGGACCTACATTTGAAACATGAACCTTTAACCCATCTGTTTTCAGTCATAGCGCTATCTTGATGTTAACAATATACATAATTCTACACATAATTCCACACATAATTCCATACATAATTCCATACATATGCTGCTGCAAAAGCAACAGCTCTTCGGCCAACAAACCCATCATCAGATGTTGACTCCGAGATTAGGCATGGTATATATTTTAACACCAATGATACTTGAAAAGAAAAACAGCAATAAGAAATGTTTGTTTCATTTTTTTAAATGTTGAACATTTTTGGTTAACTTACCCTTTTAACCGCTGCAGTTTCATCAGCCTGGATCCTCTTTCTCAGGGAAATATACGACATTCTTATTCATTTACTGTAACATCTTTATTTTCTATTTTTTAACAATTAATCTCAATCTGCAAACAAAAAATTGTTGAGTTCATGAATTTTGGTTGCTTTAAATAGAAAATAACTTTATTCGTTTTCTAACAGGATCTAATCTTTAGGTATTTTATGGGCTTCTAATTAAAATCTACTTGAATGCATTTTCCTTCTCTATTAAGCTCACGTAGCTCTGGTCCACGGAGCATCCAGTGAGGAACTTACTTGCTATCAATGGCTTGGGAAGCAATTATGCTAACCATTACTCTCAGGCGGGTTATTTCATGAGCCTTAGTAACATCATAATTACAACTCATATCTTTATTTGAATTCCTTGTCGCCATCTGATTCAATTTTCTCTAGATTCCTTTCCAAATTCTGTAGTACTCAACGTTTTAATGTTGTTTGCAATGCCTTTACTTTATAATGCTGCCTTTGAAACCAAACAAGCAGAGATTTGTAAAATAAATGATAGAGATTAAATAAATGACAAAGAGACCGATGCATTGTGTGTAGAAAACCCATACAAATGAAAATAATGATCACTGGTGGCTGTTAGCCGCTAGCTGAACTGAATAACCGGGGACATCATCATTATAAGTCCACTACTAGACACAGGCCTTTCTCATCCCCTTCCATGACGACCGCGATTGTGCTAATATCTGACATGTCTTACCAGCAAAACTTTCTATCTCATCTCTCCATCTTGTGCCTGGTCTTTTCCTACTGCGTTTACTATCCATGGACACCAACCCGTTAGTCTTTGCTCCATCCGTTGACATCTCTCCTTGCTAAGTGTCCCGCCCATCTCCATTTCTGTTGCTTAATTATTTGTATAATATCCTTCACTCTAGTCCTCCTTCTGATCCATGTTGTTATTTTTCTTAGAGTTCCTCGTACTTTAATCTACTTAGGCCACCAATCAAACCTTGGTGCACAAGGTTTGATTGGTGGCCTAAGTAGATCTCTTTCTAAATACATAAATAAAGTTGTATCAGCTCCTGGACTAATATTGGTTATGGCGGAATACGTAAAAAGAGCGTTTGGTTAATAAACTATCAAAACTAAAACTTATTGTATACTGAATGTGCATGCGTCATGAAACCATTTCTTAAAAGCTACGATAAAAAAGAAAGAAAATAAATAGGCATTGAAACAAAATATTCTAATGATATATATTTTCTAAAATTATAACGTGGACGTATTTTGGTCCCAGGACATAAATTATGATAATATATGCATATATAGCATATCAACCAATCAAATTATATGACTGAATATTGAAAGAGAATAAAAGAGATATGCTATATAGAAAGAATGGAAGTAAGGAATAAGTATATGAGCTTCCACATAGAATAAAAACACATTTTACGGTCGGTTAGTCTACCTTAAGTTAGTGAGTTTCATCTGCTTGAGACACTGCACAGCATTTCATTACTAATTACTACACAATTTATATCGCCAACATATACTGGTTGGAATTGATGAATATTCTTCATGAATGAAATCAAGAGTTGCTCATAGTCATTACCTTCGTGCACGGATTTCGACCTAATGAAACTATTAACAATGTACAGGTAGACTCCCAATTTATTGCATAAAATTTGGTCTTGGAAATTCGACTTATACACAAGTATATACGCTAATCAACATTAAACATTCTTTTTAATAGTTAACATTAAACATGTATCCGATTTTCACATATTTACAGATTAGAGAACATCAAACAACTGAACAGAGATGGGACAAGAGCAAGAAAAAAAGAGTGAGATGAAGAGGATGTGTACCTTGCTTGCGCACCTATTTATTTGGTGCACTCTTATGACGATGTATATTCTTGGTAGTCTAAGTGACAGCTACAATCAAAAGGCACAAAGTGACGAAAACCAGTCCATGACGCTGAAACGTCATTAACACGGAGAAGAGTAGAGGGATGTAAAATGCAGTAAATGCACTTTAAAACCGGATGAAATCTGTAGAAAGAAAGGCAAGTCTTCGTACGTGCATAAACTTTCTCCCGACTGGAGGGAAAACAAAAATATGACAAATTCCATCTTTAAAGTTATGATTGGGTTGGTTCATTTCAAGTTGTATTAATATGCAATAGGCGAGCATTTGCGGAATGCAATTGCCTTTAAGTTAAGAAAATACTCGAAAACTCTGAATAAAAAAATTCTAATTATACTATTATTAGTCTTTTTGACTTTCCTTCCATCGTTACCAAACATCCGTAGCTGCTACTATCAACGTTAACTATTTGACTTCAGTGAAACATAACTCTTTCTTCCTCCTAGCTGCACATCTCTACTGCCTTTCTTTCTCCACTGCTGATCATTCCCTCTCTCGCTGTCTCCGCCATGTCCGTGGTAAAACCGCTAGCTTGCTAGGGGCGACTGCTCTGGTCAGCGTCCCTGGTGCGACTAATTAACCGTTAAACTTTCTTTGTTCTCCAAAGAATTTCCGCGCCAAAATTCAAAGTTCTTTCTCTGAACGATTCAGCCGACCAAAGGATACACACCTTTGGAAGCCGTTCGCCGGGTAGCTGAATAAGCAACCACCTTTTGGAAAGCATTCAGCGGTTGTCAAGCAATCAGTGTTGAGTTTATAAAATAGTCCTGCTACCTTCCAATGAACTGGTCAAATTCCCTTCCCCTATTCTTGACCTATATTCATGGGCCTTTTGAGTCAAACCCCAACATCTGTTCTGGTCTAATTAATACTATTCTACAATATCAACACAATATGTTTCTTCCTCTCTATTCTCTTAACCCAATACCGTTACAAATATTAATGAATGTTTTCAGTAATTAGAATTTGAGAAACAAACTACGAAAGGTGTGAAATGGTGTGAAAAGGCAGACACAAAGAGAATTGATAAAGAGGTTTGAATACTGAGGTAAAAAAATAACAATACAAGAGAAATAGTGGGGTAATAATTATTGCTTTTTTCAGAATACTTCCGCTTCTAAACACGTCGAGGTCAGTTCATAAACATCCTGTTGTCTTTGTAGTTGAATGGAAACCATACAAATCTAGTTGCCAATGCCACGTAATTCTTTCGCTTTCTGACACTTACGATCTTCCGTTTGTTCTATCTTTAATTACAAATAATTATCGTGTTTACCTGACGATACAATTATATATTTTGATCAAGTGTTAATTAGAATGCGTTGGAAGCTATTTTGTAAACTGTTCAATCAGGATTGTCGTTAAATTACGTTGAAAAAAGAAGTCTTTAAATCGAGCAGTATGACCATTTGTCGGCGACTTTTCATTATCGATCTCATATAGTTGGCGGCCAGAATTCTATGGTTAGATGAATTAATGGCAGAAAAGTGTTAACATTATTACCTTGATTTTGGGTTTGTTTAAAACACATATAGCAAACATAGGGTTTGTTTAAAACACATATAGCAAACATAGGGTTTGTTTAAAACACATATAGCAAACATATAGGTCAGCGGGATAACAGTTGTTGTGGCCCGCGCCCAATCTAGGAATTTATTTAAAATCTTATATAATTTTTCTCAGAAAGTCAATTTTATAATTTATATTGTAAAATTACTGTTGTTTTGGTTTCGCAAATCAATAATATAATAATTGTAAAGTTAAGTACGTTTTCTGTAATAGGATCTCCTTTTTTCAAGTGAATGTGTGGCCCGAAAAATGTCTTAAGCGGCCCGCTAGATCAAAAAGGTTGCCCAAGCCTGGTTTAAAATATAGTTATTATTTTTTGCTTTTTAACAGAATGACTGTTGGATAAATTCCCATTCAGTGCCCCCTTGATGATCTACAGAATGGGTCCAGCGGTCGTTTAGTCACAGTTGGTCAGACAAGAAAGAAATAGAACAAAGAGATTTGTTATGTATTGCTATTTTAAAAACAAACTTCCCAATAGGGGCAGCCAAAAAGATGTTAGAAATATGAAAAAGGGATATCATGCGGGACATCTAACCAATAAGTAAGAAAACCATTTTGAAGAGAAGCTGGCTCTCAAACCTAGAATTACTGAAAATTCACAAGAAAGTAAAATGTGAAGAAGAATAAGAAATCCTAAAAGAGAAATTGTTAAAGACGCAAGTCAGGAACTCTCAGACATGAATTCAAGACCAACATAAGAAACAGCCACAACTGCCTTAATTGTAATGATAAAAAAATCAGCAAGCTAAGAATAAGAAAATGAAAGGAAAATGCAAGAGGCAAACAAATGGCTGCCATCCCCCAGAAGCAAGGACTGGAAATCAACGGAGAGACAACAAAAACGGAGAAAGTCAACAAACTTTACTGCAATATAACGAAACTAACAACGAAACACAATTGAATGACCTGGTTTATGGCGGTGCAAGAAGGGTAACAGAAACACTTATAAACCACGACACACCATGGCTCAGGAGAATACTAAACCAGGATGGAAGATGGGACTAGAAAACTTGATTTCGACCCTACACAGAGATACGAAACGGCTGAAAAATAAATAAATATAAAATACAAATACCACTTCAAAAAAATACACAACCACTACACACCAGACTCTGAGTAATATATAAAATAAAACAGGGAGGAATCATCGCAATAAATAAACCAGAGAATATTAACAGAATAAGGAAGACTAAAAATATACAGACAACGGTTTGTACAATATGGGAAAACTGCACGCTTTAAAATAACGAAAGAAGGTTTTATAAGTAGGTAAACAGAACCAAGAAAAACTGGACGCAGCAGAGATTTAAAAAATTATAAAACCTTTGGAATGAAATATGGGAATGCAAAAAGAAACACAATACAGCGGCAATGTGGTTGGCAAAAAAGACAGTTTTGGATTAAAAGGTGGAAGACACTTCGAGCACAATGTATCTACGCTAGAAAAAAAGACTCTCCAGAAGATCACCAACTGAAAAGCATCAGGATCAGATAGAATACATTGATTCTTTGTTTAATAATTCACAACACTGCATAATAGATTTGCCTAGAATCTACATGAAGGGAGGAAGAGTCTCAGAATGGATAACCAGACGCAGAATATGCCTCGTCGAAAAGGACATTGAAAAAGGAACTATGACAAACAATTGTAGACCTATAACTTACCTACGCCTGATGTAGAAAGCAGGACTATTGTCAGATGAACAAAACAAGACACAGAAACGGAAATAAAGGACAACATTATTTACATCTGTAACCAAATGATCTTTAAATAAACGGTTAACGTAAGCCGGAAAATGAAGCAATGCTACGGATTGACTATATAGTCTAAGAACTGTAGCGTAAATACTATGGGCCAACTATAAAATTAATTTAAGCTGGTTTTTGCAGGATAGTTGCAACATGACACCAGAAAAACTATACTAAAAATCCTCTGGAATCCCAATGGAGCTTCCCGAGAAATCCAACATGGCCGCCGTATTTAGACAAAATATTGAAATAGTCATAAAATTGCAAACAAACCTGATATGAATATGGTTCGGGGGTCTATTTCTATATTTTAGAGGTTGGAAAATTGATTAAAATCCACCCTGATGTGATATTTTTGCAAGTTGTCTTCTAGTTCGTTTTTAAGATGTTGAAAACCATAATGTTCTTCTCCTAAAAGAGAGTCATTGTGATTTATTGTGATGAATACTGGCATTCTCTGTTATTTTCAGGACACTGACATAATTATTCAAATGCTCTGGCTTTGTGTAAATCAATTTGCCTGGCATTGTTAGACCGTGTGGCATTCAAATCCTTTTGAGTCTAGGTAAAACAATTGGGCACATTTGCGATTTTCCTTCTTCAGCCACTAAATCATGAGCCACCTGGATTCTCATTTTTATTTCCATGTCAGGATGCTCCAATTTTATCGCACGCACTACGGTCATCAAATATCAACTTTGTTGGTAAATATCTCAAAAAGCTCCTCTGGGATTTTAGGGGATTTTTAGTATGTTATTCTATAAACCAATAGCTATCATTGATGAAAAAATCAGCTTTTTTAAATCAATTTTCTAACCTCTAAAACAGACCCACATACCATATTCATATCAGATTTATATCAAATGTTATGACTATTTCAATATTTTGTCTAAATACGGCGGCCATCTTGAACGCCATGTTGAATTTCTCGGGAAGCTCCATTGGGATTCCAGGGGATTTTTAGTATAGTCTTTCTGGTATCATGTTGCAACCCATATTCGTATCCATGAATGTCTTAAGATGTTTAAGTTTAACAGAACAGTTGTAAAATTCATTGCTAACTATGTGAAGAACTGAAAATTTGATTTGACTTGTTTAACAGAGAAAAGTATTTAACTCACGATCTCCAGTTTCTTTTCATATCTATGATACCACTGAATATAATATTGAGAGATTATAAAGGAGAATACCAATTCAGGAATATGACGGGGAGATTCAACCACCTAATGTACATGGATGATTTCAAATTATTCATAAATTTGAAGAAAAAAGAGCTGGAAGCATTTGTTCAAGCAGTCATTTTATTTATTTATTGAAGACATTGGAATAGAGTTTGATACAATGCGCAGTATAAGCGATGCATAAAAGAATACTCATAGTAACAGACTAACGACATCCAATCATCAGCAATAGCCTAACAACTAGAATGAGCATGGCATACGTATGAGAAAAGTAGGGGAAGGCTGGGACATTACAAACCACAGCGCTGCTGTGATATGTGAGGACCTTGAGAGAAGGGCTGGAGATCTCAGGGGACAATGTCACTCAGCCTTCAGCGATAACCATCAGACATCTGGTGAGAACGGGTAAACCACAGCACTGCTGTGGACTGAGGGAATGCTGAGAGGAAGGCTGGGGACATGGGGAGACTTGATATCACTCAGTCTCCAGTGATGACCACCAGACATCTGGTGTGAACATGCAGACGCCTGAATAATAATAATGATTGTATAAAACCGCAAATCAAGGAAATAATAATAATAATAATAATAATAATAATAATGATGATGATGATGATGATGATGATGATGATGATGAAACGTAAAAAATCTTTTTCTCTTTTCGTCTAATCAGTTAATCATTCCATTATCTTCCATTTTCTTCTTGTCGACTTCCCATTATGTACAATGTTCTGTCTTACTTCATTTCCACGGTTATTTTTAAGTAAATTTAAATTTTGCCCAGACAGATGGGACTTGAGCATTCGTCGTCTTCTCTAAAATTACCATAATATTTATTTTTTTATTTGCTATGAAAATAAATGCTTTTTTACATTTTCTTGTTTTCTATTTTTTTTTATCTATTCATCGCTGATCTTTGAGAATGCATGGGGCAGGGAGAAACAGAACAAACCTCTGTTGGTTTAGAAGTAGTAGTTGCCTTTCTGCGGGTCACGTTTAATTTTTCTTCCTTCCAATTTTGTTTTTGAGAAAAGATAACAAAAAAAAGTGAATCAAATATTAAAGAAACATTAAACTGAAATGAACTTGTCACAAATCAGATTGAAGTTCATTGTTTAGACATAATTTGAAGGAAAAGATTTGTTTAGTCTTAACAAACAATGGAAAATTGCAATCATTTTAAAATCATGTTTTCCCCTTTTCTCGCCACAATCCTTGCTTTTCTGCTGCACATTATTCCATTCAAATTTCATAATTTAGCTTCATTTTATACATCTTATTCATTTTATTTTCATTTGTCTCTTTTTATTTTGATGTTTTTGATGATTTGCGCTTTAGCCCTTATTCTTATATTATTGTCTATTATTTTATTTCCTTTTCATTACGAGAAATGTTTGACATATAACCTTCGCTCTTGTTTCATTTTTCATTTTTCCTACATCGCCCTTTGAGATTTTACGGGAACTTTTTTTAATTATGCAGAACAATTTATTTCCAAGCTTAAACTGCTTTCTAATTTGGGTCGCAAATAAAAGAAATTCTTAAATTTCTTTTTATAAAACATCTAGTTCAAAATGGACGATAAGGTTTTGAACTTTGTTTGAGAATATGCAAAATGAGACTTATTTATTGGAGCATGGAGGAAATTAGATAAGAGATTTGTGAAACGATAAATGTAAATGGTTGATTAATTTGAGTTACTTTCCTTGCTTTTTCCTGGCTTTTTCTTGATTCTTTTTCTTAATAAAATAACAAGAAGACAAAAAGGAAAAACAAATAATAAAGGAAGAAAGAAAAGGCAATTTAAAGAAAGGTTATAAGATGGTAGAAATAAATTAAGAAAAGAAGATGTGTCAGAAAGAAAGAATAGATAGAAATTGAAGAAGAGGGAAAATCACGAAAAAATAAAGGAAAAAAGAAGGGGATAGGAAGAATAGTGAACGCAAATGAATATTGGAAAGAAAGATGAGGAAAAAAGAAAGAAAACATTTAATGTTGAAAAGACCCAGAAAGAAAGTAAAGAAAGTGAAGAATAAAAATGAAAAGAATAAAAAAGAGAAGTGAAGAAAACATAGAGTAAGAAAGAATTAGAGAGAAACGATGTGGAAAAAAAGAAGTTCTAAATGCTTCTGAAAAGAAAGGACGACAAAAACGGGTAAAATTACATCGAAGAAAAATCAATAATCAAATTAATGCAGTATTTACAGAATAGAAACAAAATGTCATTTAATGAATTACCATCAGGAAATTATTTGTGCTTTAGAAGTAAACGAAAAGCAGTAGTTAAGTATTTATTAATCCGTATTCGACACAATAAAAACAAAAGAGAATATGAACAGATTATCCCACAGACATAAGCAGCTGAATTATCATGTGCTTTGCAGATGAATTTACAAGGAATAACACGCAGAAAACTGTCTTATTGAAATTGTGAAAGTCATATTTCGAAAGAGAAAGCAATCTATAAAAGATGTTCAATGATCCGTCGATTGAGGCCCTTATGAAACCACGAGGAAACTTCTGAGAAACATCCAAATCATTTTAGTCAGTTCTTAACCGATATTTTTAATTCCAAATTCGATCACAAACCAACAATGTTTGACTTTATTATCTATGATCTTAACGTAAAAAAACCCCGGAGGCAAAGTACCGATTCGGCTTTATTCGTAATGAAGACAATGCATTAGAGCGATTGCATAGCTCGGCACGATTTAGTGGCGAGAAAATGATGGGCCGGCTATCGGCTTTCAAATCCGTGTCAGTAAATCCTGTTCAGGTTTGTTATGGCCTTCTTTGCAATCAATTTGTAGCGTTGTCTCGGTTTGAAGCAGGAGAGTAGTTTTTGATGGACACCAACGTCTTTTTGATGGGCAGACTGGAAGAGAGTATTTGGCCCACATTCAATAATGGCGGATACGGAAAGTAGGAAAAAGAAACCTTGGCCGTATGGTGACAAGAAGAAGATGAAGAAGAAGAAGAAGAAGAAGAAGAAGAAGAAGAAGAAGAAGAAGAAGAAGAAGAAGAAGAAGAAGAAGAAGAAGAAGAAGAAGACTAGGAATGCAATAGAAGGATGAGTCAAAAGTAGAAGAAGGTATGAAAAAAGGTTGGTCAACGGAAGAACTTTAAAAAATTAAAAAGAGGAGAACTAGAAGAGGATATATGGTAAAGATTAAGAGGAAGAAGAGAAGGGAAAGGATGATAATAAGGAATGGGGGACGAATAAGACTAAGAAAAGAGGAAAAAGAGAAGGCAATGATACAGGAGAAAATGAAGAGGACAAATACAGAAAAAAAAATATATATATATCGATGTGGATCAAGATTTATCCGACAATATTCAGAAGGCCATTGAACAAATGAGATATTTTTATTTCGACGTTCGGCCTTTTGGCCAAGAATAGAGAGATACAACATAATTGTGTAACCAAATATATAAGTAATATCATATACGTTTATGTTAAATTTTGTTTGTATCATATGTCAACATCCACCCCCAACAGACCACATACCTGTCAACCTCCCCTTTTTCCATTTCTTATTTCACTAAAACAGCCCTGTTTAAAAACAAAATGGCATCTGGTTTATCTGGCAACTCTAATATATCTAAGTTGGTTCTCAGTTTGTTTTGTTAATTACCATGTTTCGCATCCGTAAGACATAGCTGATATTATGCAACCATTGTATACTTTACATTTCAAGCACATTGGCAAGGTGCTCTTCAGAATGTCTCTATTCATGCCGAATGCTTTTCAATATATACAATCTTGGGTCAGGTCAACTTTGGCATTTTAAATCTGACAGACACGGCTCCACCCTAAAGGATGCAAATTTGTGTAGATGTGTAACTTGACCCCAGGATGAACATGAGATAGGTTGTGTTGAGCTCTGGTGATCTCAATTTAAGGTGAGGCCAATTTAGGCATTTTCAAACTTAACGGGGGCGGCTGCAACATGCCAGCTGCTAAATTGTGTAATTAGGTAACATGACCCCAGGATGAACATATGATAGGTATCACTGACCTCTGATTACCTCTAAAGGTGAATCCAGGATCAGGTAAATTCTGGCATTTTAAAAAAAGGTCAATTTTGGCAATCTCGACACACCTGAAGAGTTGCGATCACTATTTTGGGAAGCACTTTGTTACAATTTACTACATGACCTTTCAGTATTGATTACTTTT
>VCCN01000387.1:29626373-29636824 GCA_006491835.1 Architeuthis dux
ACCAAGTAGATTTCAATCTTTTTCATTATCACGCGAGCCATATTTTCGAGTAAGATACATAATATATACAATGAAACTATCATAAATCTAACCCATCCAAGACTTCCTGCATACTAATTGGGTACTTTCTCTTGATTTGAAATTACTATTTCAAACACAGCTATAACACGGGTGACGATCACATTGAGAAACTACATTCTTTGATCCGTGTAAATCGTCGCCTGTTTGTTAAAGAGTATTTTACTATAAATTGAAAAGCCAGTTTTGTTCTTTTAACAAATACCTAATCCAACACTTGGTATAGATACGCTGTCTTTATGCCTCTCTTCTGCAACTTATCTCGCATAGTATTATAGGCGCAATTTGAGCCGGCCCGTACATAAACATGCTGGTTGCACACCAGCAAACGCAAACGCTAGATACGAAAATCCGCATCTGATAGCCTCGTTCCCATCATCGTCTGATGGCCTCGTTTCGATCATCTTCTGGCGGGCATCAACCATATTTATAGACATTTTATTCTTGACAGCTGCTGGACGATTGCCCAAAAAGTGGCAGCCTCTTTGATTTGAGTGTTCAACAGGACTGATCTTTGACCAAATTCTTGGCCGACGGAATATACCCTTTTTCTCCGCCCCCACCACAGTTATTCCTACTCCACCTCCACCTTCCTTCTGTCTTGCTCTTAGATTATAGTCCCCAAAATTGTCTGCTTTTATCAGTTGAAAGTGTCTCATGAATGGAGCATTAATGATTTGGTATCATTCAATTTCACCGTAGCAAAAGATGCCCCTGCACGGACTCTCTTGAAGAGGGGCAAATTATAGAAATAAGCAATATCTTTTTCTGAATGTACAAGCGCACATTAACAAATATGTTCTTGCATGTGAATGTATGTGATGGAGAGGGCGCAGAGGAAGGAAGACATTAAAAAGGGACTAGAGTTATATCACTCCTGTTTTCCATCAATCATCATACATCATTTTTTATCTATCTCGTTATCTTTCTTTCTGTAGCTACTAATAATACACATGCGTACCCGTACATTTGCGCATTCAACTATGTTTATTTGTTAACAAGAGAGAGAGAGAGAGAGAGAGAGAGAGAGAGAGAGAGAGAGAGAGAGAGAGAGAGAGAGATTAAAATTAACTTTAAAAGTCCAGTGCCTATATGGATAGGTTTAACAAAATCATGATAGATAAAAATATGGATACGAAACGAATCTGATAGATTGACAGATATGTACGGAATAATATCATATATTAATAGTTAGATGAAGAAGACAGAAAACAGAATGATATGAAAAGATACAAAAATATAAATAGGTAAATCAATAAGAAAAGAATAAAATAATAAAAAGATAAACAAATATAAAACTAATAAATAGATAGATATGGAAAGAATAAGCACGGGACCTACAAACGATTGATTGTTTATGGTCTTAAGAATTGATTCCTCTGACCTACCAGATATTCGTAATATAACAGGCTTTGTCTAAATCCTAAAATTATTCCTTTGTCAATTCAAATACGTTTTTTTTCTTAAAATTATACTATATGATTTCCATATTTCTCCTTAAATTTGAAATAATTTGTTGAAAAATGTATTTTTTATAAAAGCTCCTCATTGATGTAAACAATTGACTGAACTTGCAATAACCTACAAAATGGTATACATTTCAATTTATCATTATTATTAACCGTCAACCAAAAATGGCAACATAGGTTTCTTCAGTTTTTAAGCTGGTCTGGATGACTGGCTGGCTGGCTGGCTGGTCATCTATCCATCGCGCGTACAGGCTGCACCAGAGGGCTGAAAATTTACATATTTACTCCTTGTGTTTAGAAAAAAACTTTTTTTCAAAATTCCTCCCACCCCACAAAAAACGAGAGAAAGATATAGATATAAGAATAATATGATAGATAAAAAAAAGTTAGCTATATAAAAACATAGAAAGAATAAGATACAAATAAGGAGAATAAAACTGAAAAATCGTGGGATATGAAAAGATTCCATAGGAATGGATATACATGACAAGAATAGGATAAGTACAGACGGATAAAAACAGGTAGGTAAGCAAATAGATATAATAAGAATAAGATTAGGGAATAGGTATAAAAAGGATAAGATAGATTTAGACAGATATGAATGTATGAATTTAAAAAAAATGAAAGCCTGAATGATTTGTAATCGATATTCAGAATACTAATTTTTTTAAGTCTCCAATACTGACAAAGTAGGCAATACTTAGAGAGATGGGAACAGACTAAGATAGATAGATAGATAGATAGATTGATTGTTCATGCAAATTTTACAAGAACACGAATATACTGGCTGCTAGAGGTTTGGAAATATTGTGTTGTTCCAGTGCAGGGTGTGAAAAAGTCACACCTGCTCGTAGGGTGGCACACATGATCAAAGAACGAGTGATCAGGGTGTGCAGAGATCTAAATCAAAGGTTGCTGTCTTTGATTGAGAGGAAGCGAGACAGAAACTTACTGCTCCATTGCCTGCAGGTGCAAACCGTTGAAGACTCTGATGCAGGGGAGGCAACTCGAGTTCTTGTATGTGTTGTGCCCCTTTGATAATCTGTTTTGGTTAGAATAGTAAAACATATCAAAACCAATTTTAGCGTAAGCATTTTGGGAGGCACATTTGTTCAGAATTCTGTGTTACGAGCCACAACAACTTTATCACATTAGATGAATAAAGAGGTAGAGGTAGATGACATAGATGGAGAGGGGGGATATGAGCAGGCTGAGATAGATTACTTGATACGGAGTTTGCAAGTACGTGAACTGATTTAAGATGTGGTTGGAGGAAAAGACTGTGCAATGCTCATCGCCTGGATATGAGCCTAACTGCACTGACATTTAGGATTCGCAATATGCTTTCGGAAATCGAATGGAAGAAATAAACTTCCCCTTTTAGACTAACGAGCAGGAATTTTAATTTCCTACACTACTTTTTTGAGCCCTGAAATAACCATGCAGTTAGGACAAACCTGTTATCAAAGGAATCAATGAGCCGACTCTTCGTTTGTGGACATTTCTATTTCAGGCTTATTTTTGTTTTTTAAAAGCGAGTGACAAAATCATCGATCAAATAGCTAATATGATTTGTATGTTTGCGCTTACTTTTTAGGGCGTGGCGGATCAACCGAAATATTTCAGTGGTCAAAACACTATAACAGAATGTCACAAGTGTTATGTTTGAAACATAGGCGTTTCCTATCGTGTGGAGTAATATTTTTAAAAGACTTACTCTTCATCTGCGTTTAGCTTTTATATAGTGCTATAATTCTTAATGGCTTTCGTATTTTATACTTGTGTGGCTTGAAACTAACCTATAATGGTGCTGAAGATAATAAAGTAATATAAATGTCAGGTCAATGCTGGACGTGAACTGAAATGCTGAAATGTTTGTGAACGAACAGTATGATCCAGTCTTCTAATATTTTCAAGTAGAAATTTCAGTTTAGGAAAGGTGAAAAGAGATGGACCAAAACCATCAATCAGCGATGAAAGTTTGACGTTGTGATGGAAAGTTCAGTGTATTTCGAATCATTTAGTGAATTAGAAACAAAAATCAAACGTCTGGAAATTTGAAATAATCATGTTCAGTTGAATGAAATCGATCCATTCTTATAACGTATCATTTCTTTTAATAAAAATGGATTTTGTATACTTCATATCTTCCTTCAAAATAGCCAAACAGTTAGTGTACGTAGATATGCAGAACTGTTTAAAATATAATGCTTTTAAAACTCTTGCAGTTCCCAGTTTGGGGAACAGAATGGGTATCATGTTGTTGAATTATAACCGCCCACTGATACTGAAAAATATAATTGCCTATTCACCTGAACATTGGCCGTTCTTTTCTCAAACATCTAGACCACTTGCTTACAGGCAAGCACTTTTTCAATCATGACCAAATTGAAAAAGTCTACAATTTATCAGTTCTTTAACAATGTTTTCGGAAGTGTAGCATCACTCAAGGTAGTCTATAAGCAAAACAGTCTCTACATATCTGTTAGTGGGAGAAGGAAACCCACATAATTTCTTCTTTAGTCCAAAACTGCCACTCTTCAACTTCCGACTTTCTGTCACTACTGACGGACTCTGTCTGCTGATTTCTGTCGTATCGTTCCTCAATTGGTCTAACTTTTGGCGATTCAGCATCACAACTAACCAACTTGAGCGTGACACCAAATTCCTAATTCCGAAGAGGTTTTCAAATAGGGCCACCAGCTGAGCCTTACGTTTTGTCCCCTGAAGGAGTAGTTGTCTCACTACCTTAAGATATACAAAACAGACTGACAGACAGATATTGAAAGTAACACGCACGCTAACACACACACACACACACACACACACACACATATACACAGGGCGAGCTAAAATAAATGGAAGAAAGAAAGGAAGAAAGAAAGAAAGAAAGAGGGTTCAAGTTGAAAACATATTACATATATGGTAAATGGACTCTTAGTGGACTTCATATATCCGATTTAGACATTAAATAGTCTGTCCACTTATCTCCTAAGCATTATACATTTGTTTATACTTAACTACCTAGCAAACTTGCAATATCTGTTCTTATCTATCTTTCTCTCTGTCTGTATCTCTATGCTTTTTCTCAGAATAAGTGTATCACTCCGTGAAATTGCAAAAAGATGAACATGATCCATGGGTCATCGATTGTTACAAATATTGCGCGTCAACAGTCATGAAAGAAAGATGGCGTCGCTGATACTAAACGAACTGACTTATATTTCCCGCTTATTCTTCAGAAACCTTTTGTAAAAATGACGAGAAATGACATAGATTGACGGAACATTAGAAGATCTGGCGACTCATGACGTGATGTTTAAGTGAACAAACAACGAACTTCAAGTTCATAATCTTGGTTCACATCCTTACAGAGAACTTTTTTTGCAAGGAACCTTTATGTGTTTTACAGTACGATTTGCTTGGTTTTACTTAATTTATATTTTTCAAGCAGTAGTGGTAGCTACACCATGGACAAAAAGCCTAGCTCCACTCACAACAACAATGGCCGGTATTGCCGGGGCTAAGCTAATACTTCTGCCCGAGCTGGGTCACCAGTAGAACAACGACTCAAGCTCCTGCCTTGTCCCCAGCTCGAAAACAATAACATAGGAACGCCCAGTCAGAGACATCGGCCTCAGGGATAGAAACTACCACAGGAACGAGAAAGCCTCTAAGGAACAGACCGAGTACAAACTGAAAGCAGAGTCATTAAACACCAATAAGGATAAGGAAGGAATGAATGAAGGAAGGAAGGAAGGAAGGAAGGAAAGAAGGAAGGAAGGAAGGAAGGAATTAATTAGGAAGGCTGTTACACAGCAGACGTCGTTAGAGAAGAGTGGTGCAGCTACAAAGCCATCGGCACCGCCGCCGTAACTACCACGTCGACAGACGCTACATTAAAACGAGTGACGCATAAGCCAACTAAATCGGTCGAGTTTGATGTGGCAGGAAAGTACCGAAACTACATCTCAGAAACGAAATGTTTACCCTTATAGAGGTGTTTACTGTTCTTGCGCCAAGGACTGTTTCCCCGGTTTGACCCAGACAGAAAATTGCAGGATGCTTTGATGGCCAATTGGCTCCCAGCGCAAGACATCATACGAAGAAGCAGGTGTCATCTTGCTCATGGGGGAGATGTGCATGCTGGAAACCGGGTGGCAGCGTGATCCACACAAAGGGATTTTGACTCCAGAGTATATGGAGCACCACAAGACTAAAGTGGCAGACATCTCGCAGGACCATGTAGGGGCATTTTTTAATCTACTTTAGAACAGCAAAGGAAATTCTCGTAAGCAAAAGGGCCTTCGACATCAACCTGAACATCATCCTCTACCGCCGGAGACACCTGCAAGTTGTGGTCGACGGTCAACGACTTAATCGCTGACAATACAAGCAACCAGAACATCTCATGACAATGTGTCCTAGAAACGCTGATAAAATAGCAGCACCAAACACCAAAATGCCTGAAAGCGGAACAGCTCCGATAACAGCAAAAATAACAGGAGTTCCAACGGGTCCATACGGGCTAGATGTTTCAGCTCCTCTGAAAAAGAAGAAGAGCAGGAAGACTGCTGCCCATCTACCTTTCCACTTCCTCTTCTTCGACAAAAGCAGTGGTGTCGAGGGGACTCGAGAGCAACCGAAGCGCCAACTGCCCTCCAAAGAAGAAAGAACATGAACACCCCAAGAACCAGCCTTCCATGAGGCAGAAAACCGTGCCATTGACCGGAGGACCCAGTGAGCATGAGACCCAGAAGTTCGGGCCACAGCCTGAGCAGCAGCACTCTAATCAAGCATCTGACGCCGACTGTGTCCACGAGGAGGAATCAACCTAGTTAAAAAATAAAGTCCTCTAGGAGGACAAGAAGATCCCAAACATCTGCATGTAAATGGAATTTACTCTACCCATACCCGAACACTTTCCCATTCCATTCAAAGCCGAGTATTGGAGCTGATGATTCTGAAAAGGAATATTGAAAAGGGTACGTGCACGAAAAGCGCAAATCTTTGCTGGCGAGCAAAGGGATTTACAGAGTGAACAATCAAGTAATAGAGATCTGAGACGAATAGAGACGGTCATTCAAACCGCAGATAATCAGCTCTAAGTGTGAGAAATGCTAAAGCATTACACTGTTAATGCCATAGCATTTCAGGAACTGTTTCACTCTTAACATCGTTGAAATAAACCATTTGAATCTACATCGGATAGCTAACCATTGTTCCAAATCCGAATTTATGTTAACCTGTCAGAATATAGGCCATAAAATAAAAGTATCCCATAATCGTCGCCAGGATTGTTGCTTCAGCTGGAATTACCTCCAAGTAGACTGAGACAATCGACAGGGAGCTAGAAGGTAACACATTTGGGCGATTGGTGCTTGATCGATCCGATCAATGAGGTTTCTGTCATTGATAGATATCGGGCCGATCATCAGATATGGATGTGGAGGCTCAATTTTCCCTCTACAAATAGCGTCAGCTATCTGGATAGAGTGTTAGAAGAGTGGATATATAGACTTTTAGATTGCCCATGGTTCCCCAGGTTAGGCTATTCGAATCATAAAAAAGTAATGGTACGAATATGGTTAGGCAGTAGGGTTCGAAAAGAGTTACTGGAAAATAAAAGCGTTCTTACAGGCAACAGACTTCTGGCAACAGTTCATAAAACTCATCCAGAAAAAAGTAATGGGGGAAATTTGAGGGAAATAGGTAGTGGGATGTCCTTAAGCATAACATTTTCCATAGGCCTTGATGTGCTGAGAACGCACTAACCACAGACGTAGGTAGGAAGTACCTGGAGCAATAGGAAAACAATCGTTATAAAGTGCAAGTAATGAGGGCTAAGTTAAAGAACATGTCCTCCTAAGCTGTAAATATGAGCACATAATCGCGCGAGGTTGTAATGTGTTGATGACCCGGTTGATACATTCACGAGTTCCATACGAAGGTTTTCACCAGAGATCCTGGACTGTGTGACTAGGAATTTCGTGGTTATTAGGCTGACTTCTCCCGACTGGAGTAGTACGAAGTGGATGTACGAAGGCTTGATCACAGAGGACGAAGTTCGAAAGCCGCCGAAACAGGTTGACAGAAACAAGTCGCCGGGGTTGAGTGATTTGCTTACCTTATACTCCTCAACAAATGACATAGGTAATAGTTTCAGCTTTGATGTCGAGCTGTATAATGTCATATTTGTTAAAGAAATACTCCCAACCAATTTCTGATATTTACTGATTAAACGCTCTTTTTCCTCGACTTTTGTTAGTGATATCTCGTATGCAATGACCATAATACTTTGGTTATTGACACGCACCACAATTTAGTTTTGCCAATGAAATCATATTTATCAGCTGAATATTTATATTTATCAGCCATCTTTAATTGCTTAATCATTTAATTGTTTAATCACGTCTTTCCAGCAGAGATGGGGGAGTAACAACGACCGAGGCTCTTAACTCTTCTTTCATAGACCGTTGCGATTTCATTTCCATCGATGGAGAACTTGATTCCACTGGCCACTATTTTTATTAAGGAAAGACCGCGGTATTTAGCGGACTCACTTCTCATCCTCACCCAACTGAAGAACTCTTGTAGACGGAGCATGGTCTTGTAGAGGGCTCGTGTGAGATTTCGACTCTGGGGTCTCTGAATTATCACCCTAAACGAAATAAAGTATTCAGTTCAACACCACTTAAAGTTGCCAGACACAACAGACATCTTTGGAAGCACAAATGATACAGTGAGTGAGACTTTGAAATTAAAACAATCAAGATAAGAAATTGCAAGCCTGAACAAAATCATTGGGTAATCACTTGAGTTTCAAGTTCGTCTAATACGTAATTTGTCTTCTACATCTCTCTCTCTCTCTCTCTCTCTCTCTCACACACACACACACACACACACACACAGTCTTTCTCCACACACGCATACATTTACAAATACATATTTATCTATCGCTATCCGTGTGCGTGTGTGAATATTAAGTTGATTTTTCGTCAGTATGTAATATGATTTTTTTTACCAGTACAATAACTTTGACAAATCTTTATCGATGTAAATTGGAGTAGAGACTGGTCAGGATCCAGTGTATCCGCCCAGAAAACTTATTGGCATCCTGAAAGAAAACAAATAACGAACCGACTCTGTGAAATTCTCTGCGATTCCATATCAAATGAATCAATTCGATGATTCACCGTTAAGGCGGAAAGAGAAGCCGGGTCGAGGAAGGAATGAAGAAGCCCATGACATTTTAGAAGGACCTACCCACTGCTTACAGAATCAATCTTTCTATTTGAAAAGTTGGATCAGACCTGCCATAGGGAAGATGGCTGAAGCTGGGCACTCTTGTCAGATCGTCGTCAAGCGTGTTTGCTAATGTCTACTTTCGACGAGAGAATTTGTAATCACAATGTGACATCGAAGGCCGAGTAGAATAGTCGGGTAGCGTCTCAGTGAAAAAGCTAGCGGGTCGCTTGCCCGTTCAGTCGACAGTCGGTTGGGCGATCAATGTTGTCAGTTGAAAGTCAAGATGAGTAAATATTGGCGGGGAACAAAAATGCCACGTGACCACTGGAAGGTTACTGTGCAAGTAAAATGATGGACATTTTGGCGCTTTTCGGACGTCTTCAGTTATTATTCATGGTTGCAGCCAAGAAAATGCTGCCATTGTATCAACAATGCGAAAGATGTTAGGGAAAGAGATGATGGTTTTCTTTGTACAATGGACGTAGTAATGGTTGGAGTGCAGCGGCGTGGAAAACGACTCAGTATGAAAAAGAGAGGAGGGAGTGGCTTCTGGCTGCAGGGGGCCTTTTCAGAATGGATATGACTACATGAAACAACGGATCATTTGAAATAATTGAATATCCAACAAGATTAATCATTTTTCATGACTTATTCGGCTTAGTATGCTCATCAGCACTTACGGAAGGTATGCTCTCCAGTTTTCCTTCTATTTCCTGTGGTTCTGTCCATTATTCCATTAATTATTCAGATTAATATCCTCTTCTTGGTTGTTTTGATCATTACATTTCGGCCAGTGCACTCTCCGCCCTATTTCGGCCGCACTTAAGAATATTTCTTTCACAATTTTCTCTTTTAAACATAAAATCTAGTTGAAGTTTTGCCGTTTCAATCTCTAACTTGTTCTAAATTGAGTGGAGATAAAAGTTAGTAATACATTATTGTGAACGAGATAAGTGATTTTCTTTGAAAACATTTACCTTAGGAAGACCGGAAAATACATCAACAGAAATGTAATATCGAAACAACCATCTCAGTCTGAAAGATCCGTAGAATAATGACAGTATTTTTATCTTAGAACACTGAATGCTGAAGAAGGTACCGGCTGACACATGATCAAAACATCATAGAGAAAGATACTCGTCCGAATAATTCCTGAAATAATAGCAATACTTCATCTTAAGATTTCAGAGAGCAACGATGTAATATTGATTAAAACTTCACATGGATATTAATACATTAGTTTATACCAATGGTCGGTTTATAATATCCTGTATTCGCTCCAAATACTTTATCTTATTACACAGAGACTTATTAATGTTTCCAATGAAATGGAAAAACTATATAGCTACGGAAGGTTTATGTTACTTTTTCCAAACCCAGGCGCTTGTAGAATCTCAAATCTTAGGTAAAAGGGTGGGAAAATAGGGAAACTGTTTTCCCTATGTCCCCACCCTTTTACGGGTTTTTCCATGAATTTGTGCCACCCTTTGACGCAGCTAAAAGTCGAAACAAGATCTTGGAATCAGGTATAGCAAAACATAAAATAAAAAAACAAAATAACACAGGGAACCACCCAGAAGAAGAGGGTATTTCGTTGCATGAAACGTTTTGAAAAATGCATCCATTAAAAGATAGAAAAGGTCGAGGATTTAAATG
>VCCN01000387.1:29776537-29787726 GCA_006491835.1 Architeuthis dux
ATATATATATTGCTGCTAATCTCATCGATCACACACAGCTGGTGTAGTTTGATCGATCCTCATTGACCCTGTGCCATACTAGGTCTAATCCTAGTAAATAGCTATCCTTTCAGTTTGTAAAACATAGATTTAACAGGTGACAATCACCAGTAAGCGCTCTGTTAATAAATTATCAAACATACTTATATACATAATGAAAAAGCAATGCTAAATAAATGTAATGCATCTTGTGGAATCACATCTCTTCGCCATATTCTAATTAGTTATGTTCTTCTCTACTGAAGTGGACACCGTTGTATTTGGAATTGTGGCAGCAACATTGACTTTAGGGCAGAGAGAGAGAGAGTAGCAACGGGATTAGGACATGCATTCTTGAAAGGTTAGAAGTCCTAATAGATTAAACGTTGTTAAGTCACAGGAAAGAGAGAAGGATATCACAATTCTGTTCTTGGTTTCAGTCGATCGGTGCCAATAAATCTGTCTGAAAACCGGACTTCGAAGTCTGCAAGTTATCATCTCACTGGAGTGTGACTTGCATCTAAAATCCTTCTAGTGTGCGATCACAGCAAAAACGTTCTCAAGAAGAAACGTCATGAGTGCATGCCGCTTGGCTATCAGAGGTTTTACTCTAATTTAATAACTCCCAAAAGTTTGGCGTCCGACTGCAAGAGAGTGTGTTTTCTTTTGTGTTGGATGGTATTTTGCTGGTTCAGTCCTCATCCAGACTTTATGCATCTTTAAGAAGGAATAGAAATGTACAAAAACGAACAAAATCGACACAGAAGTATTTTCTTTCTTTTCCAGCCATCTTTCTTTCTTTCTTGCAGTGAGCTTCTTCCTTTCTTTCTCGCAATATCCCCTTTCCTTCCTTTCTCGCAGAAGCAGTCATTCTCAATAGCTTTCTTTTTCCCCTGTTTTTTCTTTCCTTCTTATAATATAACATTTTCCCTCTTCCATCTTTCTTTTTATTTTTCGCATTTTAACCATTTTCTCTCAGTCTCGCTTTTCTTTGTTACCATCATTTTTTCATTCTTCTTCTCTTCCCCATTTTCCTTTCTTTTTACAGACCCTCCTTTCTTTTCCCCTAAACGCTCTTTCCTTTATACTTTGCATTATTTAAGCTCACATACTTCATCTTGGATTGACCACGCCTTGACCGGCACATTTCGCAAGAATGATGTACAGTTGAAAAAACATTCTGATTGCCATTTAAACTGTCCTTGTCTCTTCCATACTTCTTCACTTTGACCAATCTGCATCTCTCAGATGACAATCCTCAGCAATGTGGCTGTTTACAGCTGATAGTATTCACTACACGGTGGATGATTTGCGCATGCGTACTAATGCGCTTTACTTATCCAATTAGGTTTCTCTTTCTTCACATTTTTTACTCTAGTTTCGGATATATATTATTTTTGAACAACCGAACTAACTGCCAGTTGGTTGAAAGTTTTTACTCTTTTTTCCTGTGCTACATTTTTATCTTGCTAAAATACTTATTGCTCAAGAAAGGGTTTTTGAAGTAAAAGTTCTGAGATGCAAGAATTTCGAAATAAAAAGTAGCAGAAATACAAGATAATTTCATGGTCGCTTATCAAATGAAAAGAAAAATATGAAGGCAAGTAAAAACGTGGTAATTTAATGTGTGTTGACATGATATCGTAATGTAATATGATCATATAATACTTATTTAATAATCGTAGTATAATGATCTGCAAATAAATCAACAGAAAAAAGAAGGAAAATAGTCATAATTAAAGTTTAATAATTCAACAATTAATATCAAATTCATTTTCTTTATGAATTAATTAATAATTTGAATTAATATAAATATTTCAAGTAATATTGAAAGCCAAGTTTCCAGAGCAGTAAACAGAAAATGTTAATGCTATAGTGACGACTTTCCATCAGCAACATATCATTACGATAGCTACTCTCATGGACTTTTGACAACAAAACGACACGTGTCAATAAAACGCTCGAAACTTGTAAGCTGCCATTTTTATCGTAATAATCTTTGTGTTATTAATAAAAATAAAGATTGTAGAAAAGTCTCATATAAAAATATTTATGTAAACAATATAAACCCGGAGATATGTGTGTTTGAAAACGTGTTTACACTGAGTAAATGTAATGTTTTCTAATGTAAATTATCACGTTTCACTGGTAAACCAGTGAAACGTGATAGTTTACATTAGAAAGATTTAGTCCAAAATACAAACAGATTTTAAAATTTTACTAAAAATTAACTAATTATTTTAGCCGATTTCAATAAAATTGTCGGTACTTATTTAGTTATGAATGAATTTTTTTCATGAAAAGGGTATTTCGTAAGAAAAACCTATGGAAATATTTTTTTAGTCACCCCACCCCATTTTCAATTTATGAAATCTCAAAAAATATCTTTTGCACTCAAAGTTCTTTTTACATTTCTATAAAGATAAGTCCCCGGAGAAATTAAATCAGTTGAAAATTTATTCGAAACTGCAAAATGATTTTTTTTTAAATAGGACTCGAAAAATAAGTACACCAATAAAACCTTTTTGTTTGGAAAGTTTTTAGTTGCGTCTTTTTAAAGATATAGTGTACACTTTTTAGTTTTACAAAAAGAAATCTGTTGGAAATTCTTTTTACGGTTTTTTTAAATTGCTTTCATTAAATTATTATCGTTTATGCTAGTTGCACTCTTCTGAAATATTGTTATTAAGTAATAATGGAGTTTTAATTATCGATAATTGTAAACGTTTATCGATAATTAAAACACGGTTATATTTTTAAATAACTTTGAATTATTATACCTACGAGAGCGCTTGAGGATATAATTGTAATCACCTTGCCTTGAATTTATGGATAGTACTGAAAAAGTACCTACCGAAAATTTAATTACATGTTGGCCTTTCCTGTCAACCATATAAAAAGACGCACTTAAAACAAACACGCGCTTAAAGTAGTAATGGTATGTGGAAGGTAGGAACTGGGTTACATGACCTTTAAACTGTGCTCGCCCGTAAACGACACCCACGGTAAAAAAAATTAATATATTTTTCTCAAATCCAGTCAATTAATCATTAAATTAACTAATTTTCTTCGAATCAAATTTCTCTGAAGTCAATGCTATTTTTGAAGGATTTTTTTTTAAAATCATGGCGAAATCGGTGTTTTTTTACGCCTCTTTTTTCTTTTTTAGTTTTAAAGATTTTGTCGCTGTTTGGAAAATACGGTTCACCCTCCGGCTTCCAAGTGTAGGTTGCCCCCAGTAAACTCCGAGGCACTTTGAATAGAATACCTGACCTGGCTCACTAACTTTCGTTTGCTAACTTTCGCTATCTTGTCAATTAAAACAATTCACAGATTTTTCCTAGACCTGTAATTTTATTCAGTAGGTCTAAAAAAATACAGGCTTTATATAATGTAAACTCTAGCGTGTATACGGAGTTCATTTCTTGCTTATCTTTAGGAGCATCCTCCATTGCTGTATTCGTATCGTCTGTTTGGGGTTTTTTCTCTCACTTAAATATGATTCTTACTTCACCGTACGCCTTTTCCAGAATGATTCCGTGTCGATTATTCTAACCCCATTCAAGAGCGGAGGAAGTTCTCTTTTTACCTTTCAAATGTGACATGCAATGTCTAATATCATGCTCACACATCGGATTGTCACTCTTAATGCTCCTTAAGTTTAATCTTTTGAGGCCTGCTGTATTCACGCCAGATAAACAGCAAGGCAGAAGTAGTAGAATATATGCCACAAGGAATGCCCTTTTCTTTTTCTAGCTGCGTCTCTTGGAGTGAATTTGTGCTTGCAAGCACACAATAAATAGTTGCCTTGTGTCAGACTAACCTAAGTTTACTAAACATCTATATACAAAAATATTCTGTACCTATTAAGCATATATCGTATTTTTTTCTTCTATTTTCATAGCTATTTTCATAAAAGTAACTTTGTCCCGGAAGATATAAATATTGACTATTGATCTTGATATACGAAACACAAGATACCGAGCATTTATGATCTTAATATGTAAGACGCAGGAGAGTTTCGAAGCCGCATTAAGAAAAATGTTCGTCTTATACGCTTAAAAATAATGTTAGCATTTGTACGTGCAGTTTTGGTATGCGTATATCTATACACAAGCTTTCTGTGTGAGTGTATGAGATTAAGATATTTTCGGTAAAAGATATACTATAGATAAATCTAAAAGAGGCAAAGAGAAAGTGTACACCTATGTGTATGTGTAGGTATGTCTAAACAAGTACATGTATGAGCATGTGCATATTTTCGTATTTGCATCTATTAGTGTACATATATATGTCTGTAAATAAATACGAACCGATACAGCATGAAGGGCGAGCGCTTTTGCATGTGATCATTAGTCACACAGCCAAAGGGGAACTATTTGCTGAGTTAGCAGAATATCCCTCCGCCACCAAACGTTATATTCAATATTTTATCTCAGGTCCATATCAACTCCAGGGACATGAAATTGATAGCCTCCGTCCAAAATCAAAAACCCTGTCGATCGAAAAGTCTGAGGGTTGGAAAGGGACGGAGGAGATCTGATCGTGGAAATCAAAAGAGCGAAAATGGAGGAGTTTTGCTTTGTTGTGTTGCTGAGCCTCTCGTGGTTTGCCAGTGCCGCTTCACGTTTGGCTATGTTAACAGGATATTAATTCTGATTCTGTCAGGAAAGCTTGTTTGGCTCTACGGTCAAAGGTGCAGAAGGCTATCTGGTGACAATAATCATGAACTGCACAAATTAGAATTTCCAATTGATATGAAATATTGAGTGATTCAGCAGGAACGTAGGTAAACAGAAAAAGGAACTGAAAGATTGAGATGGTTCGATTGATATAAACTAAGATATGAATAGAATAACATAGATATGAATAGACTAATATATTAACAAGTCGTGATAGATAGATAGATAGATAGATAGATAGATAGATAGATAGATAGATAGATAGATAATGATGACATGGATATGAACAGATTAAGATAAATAGACATGAGCAGAATAAATCAAATAAATAAACTAGGGAATGGACTTAGTGAAAAATTGTAAGAGAAATATGCATATATAAACAAAATACATATATCGCATAGGTAAAAGGTCAATACTGCGAGGGGAATAAAATACCTGATAAAAAACGGATCGATTGATTTGCTGGGACAGAGAGGGACAAAATGATTAAAGTGTAACTGAAAAAATATGCTTCGATAGTGTGCTTCACACACGTGCGCCCGAGTGCGCACAGTGCGTGTGTGTGTGTGCGCGCGCACGAGTCAGTAGTAATGATCCTCGAGACCCGTTCGGTAACCAATACATCACGACAAGGCTCATAAAAATAGGTATATATCACTTCTGTATACATGTATATGCCCGCAAATGTATGTATGTACATGCACATATTGGTGTGCGTGTGTGTCTGTCTGTGTCATTATATATATAAGTTATCAGAAGAAAAGGTTAGATAGATAGATAGTTTTCAGACACAGGGGAGATCTATACGAGGTTGGGCAAAGTTCGAGAATCAGACGAACGAAAGACGCATTGGTTGTCAATCCATCAATAAACGAAGGTTGGTTATGTAATCTTCTATAATATTTCCCCCAACTGGGGAAAGAACTAAGCAAGATTTTCGAGACACGACTGAATGAAGTCTACAGTAACTAAATACGCGAATCATAACCTCAGGATAGAACTCATAACGCACAGAGACAGACAAACACACACACACACACACACACACACACAAACAAACAAACAAACATATATATACATAATATAACGTAAAAATGTGTGTATATTAATGTAACAGAGAGGGTATCATTTGCTCTACCGGATATGAACATATATATGTGTGTATTAGGTGTATTACTGTGGAGGCATGGTTAACAAGCTCGATCTTTATTCAGGGCGTTATTTTGATGGCCTTGTGTCAGATTAAGCTCAGTAAATAACTCAATGTGTGTGTATATACATTCAAATTTCATTAAATACCGATATCTAAGCGTAAATATATGTGTACAAGCTTTAATATAAAAGCACATTGATCTTTTAACTTTACATGTAAGTATAATATACAATTCTATTTGTTATATATTCATGTGTAAGTATATATTAATATATCTTTGTGTGCCACAGCACATATAATAAGACTTGATTCTGTGTCTTCTGCTTCATATATTTCCATTTTATATATATTTTTAAACGTATACTTCAATGAAAACTGCTTTTATATACTCCTTTTATATACTTACTCGGTTGTTTCGATATATATATATATATATGTGTGTATGTGTTTGCTATCATGCGTCATAACAGTAAAAAATATATACTCATACGAATTTGAAATATTGTATATATATTGCCTGAATCAAAATATACTCACACGTCCATACTCACACGCATACACAAACACATACATACACCGACGCATAAATATATATGTGCGTACATGTCTACATGTATTAGGTAATATTGAAAGAAGACTGATCGCCGTCTTATTGGGACTTTGGCTAGTATAACTATTGACATTTTTCTTGCGTTAATCACCATGTGGACAGTCTATTTGCAATCGGATATGCAAGTTGTCTGTGCGGTTTCTCTTCTGGGGATTAGCCGAGAACGATCTCTTGTCACATGACCGCTTCAGAGCGGAGAATCTGCAACAAAATTCACAAGAAATCGACAAAGAAAATTGAAACTTCTTTTTCCACGCTGATTTCTCCTTCCGCCTTTTCCCCTTTTTCTTTTTGTATTTGTAGGCATAGCAATGGCATGGACAACTTTGCATGGTTTTTCTTTTTAATATTTTGTACGTAAGCCAATATTTATTTTGAATCTTTGCTCTCGCTCGAAAATGTGAAGTTTGAAAAGAAAAAAGTTGCGATGTTTTGATGGGCTGTTTACTTTCATACGACTTAGTCGAGGAACAGGAATGAAGTATATCATTTTGGAAAACTGATCTCTATAGAAACTTAATATTAACTGGAAGTTTTGTGAAATTTCATTTTGTTTTCTTTATTGTTATGCTAGAATCATGAAGTCGATTCGAACCACGTATGACGAAAGCCCGACGCTATCTTTGTTGTCCACGCAACAGTTAATTATTTTTTGTGTTATTCCATGAATTATTCCTAGCCGTAACTACACTTTTGTTGTTTTTATCATTAAATTCGGCCACTGTTTTCTCCGGCCTTCCCCAGATGTTCGTTGCGTCATGTAAGCTTTTCAAAATAATCTCGTCTCTCCTTTACTATACATACTGGAAGCAACATACAAAACCATTCATTTTCTGTTAATTACATTTTCTGTTAAATACATGATTTTTGTTTCCTCAGATTCAATTAATATTGTGCTTGAGAAACGGAAAATATATAAGATAGACGAGAACGATTAGTTCATTAGCATGAATGTGCCCCAAAGTGTGGTATTTTCTATCTATAAGATAAAACGATTCATTATAATGTTCATTGACACGAGAATATATAATGGGGTTACAATGTTTCAGATTGCCTCATAAGGACATTAAAACCAGATTTCAAACTGAAACAATTGCAACCATTTTGCATTAACTAAATGTCTGATATGGATATGGATGCACATGAAGCTGTTTACAAAGCCTTTGTGCAAAGATTCTCCACGTGTTGAATCAAGAAAACCATACCATGTCTTAGATCGTCTCAAAATAAAGATACGAAAGCAGATTTAGGTTTGAAACAATTGAAACCATAACCAGGTGTTTGTTATGGATATAGAAGCACTTTGCAAAGCTTTTTACAAAGACTTTTAACGAATATTTTCAAGTTTTGAATAAAGAAATAGTATTTATTCTATTATGTTATAATGTTCCATTTATCAATGATGTTTATTACTAGTACAATCAAATCCTGTGCTGCAAACAGAGAATAACATATAGACATACGAATTAAAATGTGTTCAGGCACTTTGTTTCTATATTTTGTATGTATTTATATGCATGCCAACCAGTCACTATGAATGCCGTGCATCATTTTTCTTATTAGAATCACTTACTCTCGATACCGTCGTCTATTTTAAGTCGGTTTCTTTCCTTTTTAATTTACCTATTTTCATCAGTCTTCCTAATAACGTTACATGTATGTTCCTTCCTGGTTTATGTACCAAAATGGACAAGTTTTCTTTCGAATAATCTTCTTAGAATACCTTACCTCAGCCAAATTTTTATGAATTGCTCTAAATGGAATTGTGTCAAAAGTTAGGAAAGATGTGGACACGAGATGGGATTCTATTCAGTTAGACATTTCTTTCTATTTTTAGAATATATTTCGCGTATTTCTTTTCATTTTCCGCCATTGTGTTTATTGTATCTTTCTTTATAGAATTTATACATTACCCAAGGATTGTAAGTGATTACAGCATTTAAATGATTTTTTGCAGATATCCCATAAATTCTTCGGACCAGTATACTCGTCATTGACTTTTTTATCACTACTTTGCGGTCTCCTTTTTCTACTTTATGCTGCACATGGTGACCCTTAAAAAGCTTTAAACAGAATACCTTACCTCAGCAACATTTTTATGAATTGCTCTAAATAGAATTGTGTCAAAAGTTAGGAAAGATGTGGACACGAGATGGGATTCCATTGAAAGATGACTGGACGCAACATACATCTGGGGGGGGGGATGCATCTGCCGAAATGTAGTCATTAAGATAACAAAGATGAGAATACTAGTTCGAATAATCCAGAGAATAATGACTACAATACATTTCAGAACTTCATACAACACTAGAAAGGGCGGAAAACGCATCGACCCGAAACGTAGTTAAAATAACAAAGATAAGGATACTAGCCCGAATAAGTCAGAGATTAATAACAATCAATAATTCATCTCAAAACTTAAAACCCTATTTACTTTTGTGGTTTTATATTACTTAAAAAGGAACATTTACTTGTCGTTAATGTATTTCTTTAGGTTAGAATTTTGTTAAATCTTTTACTTCATTTGTAGACAAAGCTGTTATTAGATGTCTGGCAAAAGAATACGTATGATATAACCCAATACGAATTCTTTTCGCTGTAATGAGTTAAGAAATAACTGGATGAATAAAAATATTAATAGTAATTTCAGGTCAGAACAATCAAGATTACTTTCATTTCAAATTCAAATTTACTTTTTATGGTAGTCATTCTGAAAAGATTACGAAATTCAGTTTGGTATTTCATTTTCCTTAACAAAATGCCCAGTACAGGGTCGATGAATATTGTTTGCTTTCATACACACAATAATCTGTTAGAGATAAATGTCGCATACGTTTGTCTTGACCCATCAGTTGAAGAAAGAAATCTGATGTACAGGAATAAGAGGACAGGGATTTCCTTATCCTGTCTTTTGTATAGAAATCTTTAGAGATTATTGTCTGATACATATTTAAATGTCTTTTTGTATACATATAGCCGAAGAAAATCTCGCTTACAATATCTCTTGAGAACAGCTCTTTAACCTCTTCATTATGTTAGTTGATTTGGGAGTTAAACTGATAATACAGGAATACCTTGAATAGTGCGGTTTTGATTAGTGTGGGTATTGCTGTACAAATTAATGTAACTAAGTATAAGCTGAAACAAAAACATATTAAATTTTATTAAGGCCTTGAACAGTGCGATTTTGAACAGTACGGAAAATACTGAAACGAATTAAACGCAATAATCAAGGTATACCTATATTTGTTACGTCATGCATTATGCGGACCATTGTCTTCATGGGCGTCGCTTCGATCACCCTAGTATTTAGACAGGTGTGTTCTCCGACCACCCTAGTATTATTTGAAGTTCTGAGATTAAGCATTGTCCTTATTCCATGAATTATTCAGACTAATATTCGCCTCTTTGTTTTTTAACAGAACCTTTATTATTTGTGCATAGGAAATACATAAAATGTTTAACGTGAAACAGCCTTTTCTCTTTCTTCTTGAAATAAATTATAGGTATTATTGGAAGAAAGGGAAATACTTATGATGCCATTTGTTGCTTTCTTTTGGTCACCGTTGCCGCAATGTTTTGCTTTGGCTTAAGCATGTGTTTTTGCATGAAAAATTGCACCCTGTGGTCATGCAACGGAGACTACGCATTCTAAAAACGTTTTGCCATTGCAATGTGGTGGAAATGTCGCAGGTTTCATTTGTTTATTTGTACATTTCTTTTATTCATCCGTTTGTGAGAAATTAACGCCTTGACCACCTGTGGGAATGAACGACAGAATTATGGCGTTTTTTCCCTCTTTTTATGAAGCAATTTGTCGCCAACATAAAAAAGGCAGATGATTCGCCAGTGAAATGGTGGCTACGTAAAAAAAACAAAAAAGGGATATAAAAAAGGAATTCCATGTTAGTGGCTCTGGAACCACCGGTTTCTTTTCTGCCCTCGTCTCAAGATTAGACACACACCTTTGCATCTTAAAATGGCTCTTCCATCTTTTTCGGTTCTGTCTTGTACTGACAGATGCTTCTTTTTTCATTTATAACATATACATGTCTTTGTATCGCTAGATATACAATTCTCACACATCTCCTGCCTTGTACTTATTCTATCAAATATCAAATATAGTCTTTAACTTTAAGGTATATGTT
The DNA here is from genome assembly GCA_006491835.1 of Architeuthis dux. NCBI lineage: Eukaryota > Metazoa > Mollusca > Cephalopoda > Oegopsida > Architeuthidae > Architeuthis > Architeuthis dux. Next base: position 29,787,152 of record VCCN01000387.1, read on the forward strand.
CTCAAACAACAAAGCAGTTCCAATACCCAGTGGTTGGTGTGCAAGCTCTGAATAGGAGACACAATATCGCTATCAGTTTATTATTAATCGTGAACAACATTTGACTTTGCTCCAAAAATAAGATAAGGAGAGTGAAAAATTAAAAGATAACATGAAAAACATGTTTTTATCATGAGTCATCTCGAATATTCATTTGCAAGGATAGACGGTAGCTTCACAGAATCATCTCAGAAACTTATCACAGTTTTATTCAACCAACCATTTGTACATACTAAGGAATAATAATACATACTAATTGTACATACTAAGGAATAATAAAAAGATCATGTAGAAGAAAAATGAAGAAAAAACGGTGAAAATGAAGAGAACAAAAAAGAGAAAGAATTTTATAGATATGTGTAGGTGTAGGTATGTTAATACATCTGTATATGTAAAGGGTCATAGGGGTCATAGGGGTTACTAGATAAGATGAAATCCTAGGAACATATGCATAGGTAACCGATATTTGATTAATAAGAAAGTGTTAATATTTCAGCAAGGAAATTCTCAAAGCCCCCCAAAAGAGGAAGAAGGAT